>BGPR01000269.1:326848-513234 GCA_013235015.1 Araneus ventricosus | reverse complement strand
TTATAAATGCCTAATAAAGATCTCTTTGTACAGGTAAAGCTGCAGCACATGTATAGACGAGTTTTCTGTTTTGTTTATTTGGGGTAATGTAGAAATTCCGCTAAACCGACCAACTTTAAGTGTAATGCTTCGTCAATGGGAATCTTCAAAATTTCAGCACTCTGTTTGAAGATGTAAATTAATGTTTAAAGTATTTTTCATGTTATGGCTTTTAAATTTGATGCTCCTACTGCTGTAGCTCTCAATGCTGAATTAAAATAAGAGTCTCGTTTTATGAATTTGGCGATTGCTTAAATTGGAGGCTTACCTGAAAACGGAAGTGGATCCTGAGTACGGAAGTTCTGTGAATCCAAAGCAAAATAATAACAGAACACTCGTCCACAGTACAAACGACCACAGAACGAAGGGCTACAGGAACGCCACGAAATTAAATAACTGTCGTTTTTGTTTTTAAAGTTTATTTTAAAGAATACTGATTATTGAATCAGTTCAACCACTTAAAAACAATTCTTTTATAATTATCTGTTACATTTAGATACATTTGGATCATATTCAGCACTATTTTACTGGACTTAATGATATATCACATATTTCCCCCTGTACTGTCAACTTGTCACTGACTGTAGTGTTAACCAGAGAAGAGACAACCGCAATATACCCCAATATACTCTTCAATAATGAATTTCTCGAACTTTTTTCCCATTCGACAGTAAAATAATTGCTCCCGCCCTCCACCAAATGTATTTACAGGTTAGAAAACAAAGGAAAATGAAGCATGAATTACTGATAAGCAAAATAAGTTTTATTAGACACCTTTAATTAGCACATTAATTTTTAGTATCGATAAGGTTTTCTGAATTATTCTGGGAAATCGGGTCACTATTCATAATTTAAGAAGCCCTCCTCAGTGTAAAACGCTTTATGTCGATATTACCTTTCTTATTTTTTTACATACATGGCCATCATTTTGATAGAGTCATAAACGTTTTCTGACAAGAACCTTTTGAAAGCATCGTTAACATTGCAATTAAAACTATTCTTAACTTTCAGATAGAAAGAATGAAAAAATATAACCTTTTTCTATTAAATGATTTGCAGCAAATGTAATTTTTTCTGATTACCATATAAGTATTGTTTAAAATGTTGTTGATAGTAAATTTACATTATCCATCTCTCAAAAGCTCTGCAATTCCACCAAAGGAAAAACTTTTATATTCAAAGGATACATTTCAAACATTCAAAATAGAAATTTGTCTTGGTTAAAAAAAGTTTCAATTTAACAAGTCATCTGGTTATAAATTCTGAATAAATCCGCCCACAGACAAATATGTACAGCATATACGAACAACGTATTATAATTTTATCAAATACGCTACATACCTACGAAGCAATTAGATATTAAATTCATGCTGTTAGCCATCCATTTGTAAGAAAAAAAATTCTCGTTGAAGCAAAATCTTTTCGTTTTTGATTCCAAGATAATTTAAGATTCCTTTCCGCTATCTCTAAATCAAGTTATTCTTTTTAAAATGGTAATCAAAAATTTCTGAAAAGTTTTTGATTACTCTCTTTTCATATTTCTGTAAAATCCTCTTTACCGGTAAAGCCTTTTACAACATAATATTTCTGACAGCAAGTTTTTATCTTGAACACCGCAAATAGTGCTAGCAGTCTTTTTCGTGATATTGACCCAAAAGCGTTAAAAATGCATTTAAAGAATTTAAAGCAGATCTCATAAAAAAAGAAGATTGAAAAATTGTCTGCTATTTCCAATGTTTCGCAATCCTAACAATCAATCACGGAAATGTAAAGGATTGAAGATCGATAAGCACTAATGGACACAAAGAGTAATGTTCTAAATTTCTGAAGAGTATATAAAGTATTGGAAGCGAGAATTCGATTAAAGACGGAAAGGGTCATTCATATTCAGCAAAACATTTATTGCCATTCATAAGTGATGAAGTGTACCCTATATTTTACTGGAATCATCTAAAGGGGAATTCAAAACCTTTCTTATAAAGCTGTCATAAATGTTTAGCTTAGTGACGAATGCAGCAACTTAGTTAATTTCGGAAAGAAAAACATATTGGTATTCCTTAATGTTGCCAGTTTGTAAAACCCTTTCTTCCTTTTTGTCCGTGAAAAGTATGAAAAAAGATAATAATTTTAATAATTTTTAAGATTCCTTTGATAGCCTTTTATTAGAAAATAATGCATGTATTTTACATTTTTAAATTACATTATATTACCGAGTTTTTAAATTTTAAAATCTGTTTCCTGTTAGAAATTAGTTTCCTGCTAAACTTCTTGGACGATTGACATGCTGATGAATATGGCTAGGGCGATTTTGATGAAATTCGGTACGTATGTTTTTCAGTGGCTGATTAAAAATACTGTAAGGGTAAATAAGCGCAAATCTAAGTCCTCAGAATAGGGTGGGGAAAAGTCGTCAAAATACTTACATACCCATGGGCCCATTGACATACTGTTGGAGGTTAGGGTGGGACAAGCTCGTTTAAATATCTAAATACATGCGACAAATAGACGATTGACATGCAATTTATATGGCTAGGACAATTTGATGGAACTTTATACACATGTTCCTCGTAAGCCAAATAAAAACACTTTAGGCGGAATTTAAATACTCACCCAATACCTCATGTAGGGTGGAGCAAACACATAGGCCGATTGGCACGAAACTCGTTTTTACTGGAGCGATTTTGTTGAAACTTGGTACGCATGTTTCTCATTAACCGACATGAAGTACCGTTGGGGTAAATAAGCCTTAACCCAGTCCTTCAAAGTAGGTTGGTGCAACATTTCCGAAAAAAACGTAAAAAGTGGACTGATCGAAATGATACTTAACTCGCAGGTTTAAACGTGTTGAACTAAAAATATAGAGTTGTTAAATCTTTTTTAATCAATCCCTTAAGATGGTAACTACCGATAAGACTTGTAGGAATGTTTGTTTCGAGTAAAGAAGAAGTCGTGTTCATTACAAGGTTCATTTTCAAATATCTATAGACGACACTGGTGACCTAGTGATATGATCGCGTGTTCGAGAATAGCTTTCACTGAAGATTCACTGTATATGTGAGGCGGTTGCATGTTCAGTCTGCTATCGTAGGGAAAACGTCATGACATTGGTGTAGTGTGAAAGTAGGAAGAGTGCTCTGCCGGAGTAGATCCCATCCTCGATCTCGATTCAAAATAACGAGGTTTGTCCCAAAATAGTTCTCGTGTAGCTTCAAATTAGGACACTGATCTAACTTAACTGGAAGTTACAGACATAGAACACTGTTTCATATTCTCGTACTCTAAAAATTACGGCTACTGAAAGATTGAATGAGTATAAAAATATTATATTGATCTGAATTAAATGAAAAATACATCTGAAGCTACTAGAAAGATCAACTACTTGAAAGAAGAATCCAATTTATAGTATTCACAAAATTCCTTAAAAAAAGTCTTTAAACTATCTAATCCGGAAACTCAAGAATAACCAGTTTAAACCAGCAAGCGGTTTTAAAGTATATTGATACCTTTCAATTCTACCATGGATTTTATAATCGTCACAAAATCAACTGTAATCTTCGTTCTGAATTTTTTTTTTTTTTTTTTTTTGCCTCAGTTCAGGTGTTTTGCTTCAGATGTTCTGATATTCATATTAATAGGTTAGTTTTAGGAATAGATATTTTATTTTGGAAATATTATTTATATATCGAATATTATCCGCTCATTAAGCGAATGAAGATAGCGTCCCAAACGGAGATGTGTTTTAGGAATCAAGGGAGAGGATATGATGTGTAGCGTACTGCACCAGAAGTTGTAAAAGCTGGAAAGTGGCTGGTAAGCGAGAAGAAATGGATGGTATGAGGTAGAACTGCTGTTGCAAGTTTATTTTCATGATTTGACATAAATCAGCTTTAGCATCTAATCATTGTAAAATCAAAGATGTGTCTTCTAGAACATTGCAATTGAATTCCACTTTCATCGTATGCCATCAAATATTTCCTAGTTTTCAAGACCTATTCTAGAGGATAAACATACATAGCAATCAAGATTAAGAAATTTGCTTCAGTATATGCAAACAGAATGTAGATTGATATTAATAGTAAGTTCCCTAAAATTCAATAGTATACTACCGATCAAAGCATCCTCATTTTTTAGAATGTTTCCTGTACTGTTCAGCAACGGATTCCGAGACTACCACTTTTGGAAGATTTTACACCTGAAAGGGGTGTCAGGCAATGAGTCATATGAGTTCATTTCCGGAGTTGTTTGTTAGGTCACGCTCAGTAAAATGTAAACATCACCCTTCCATTCTTCACTTTCCCCCCTATCTTGATGAAAATAACTCCGCCCGGTTCATGCGCAAAAGCGTGGACGGTTTCCGAATCCGTTGCTAAACAGTATTTATAAAAGTTTCTGTTTCGTCTTGCCCCGTACAAACAACGAATTTAGCTCTAAATGTTCGTATTTTAATGTTCATTTTTTCATATCTATCTTGTACCATAATGCCTGTAATGTAATAGCACACACAAACTTTATTTCTTACAGCCCGTCAGCTGGGTGAAGAATGCGTGGAAGACGCCCAGTGTCGAGTCTTCGAGAAAAACACTTTCTGCGGAGAAAACTCCTGCGTCTGCGATTCAGGATTCTACCTCATACACGGCAATAACGGCTCTCTCTGCTATCTAGGTAAATCAGGTGACGCTAGATTCAGGGCAAAAGCAGTCAGAATTTAATTTAAAATACAATTAACAGAACTACTATGTTCCGCTACGAAAAGCAATTAAGAATATAAATTCTCAGTTAAAATTCGCGACGAAATTAATACTGTGTTTATAGATAGTCTTTCACAAAAAAATAGAGGCAAAAAGAAAAAAAAACTTGGAAGAAATACTTATTATTGTATTCGTATACAGTCTTTCATAAGAGAATAAGCTAAGAAGAAAAAATCTTGTAAACAATACTTTCGAATATTGGCTCAGGAAAAGAATTATTATCGGAAATATTTTAACTAGAAAAACCACAGAACTAAAATCAATCTAAGGCTCAAAGATAAGAAATAAATAACCTTCCTTTTTTTCTGAAGGCATGAAAAACTACCCATTTTGCCTTTCTTCTCGATTTTCATAAATATTTCATTTTTTTTATTATTTTACTCTCAATAATTGCATTTAATATTTTCTGAACTTTCAACTCTGTGCTTTTAGAATATTCTTTTACACCCAGTACATCTTTTTCAATATGGAACGGACTTTTCACCTTCCTTTTCGTAAAATAATTTCAAAGTATTTCTGATGTATTAAATAAGTACATAGAATACACTATAATATAATACAAGCGAACAAAAAGATGTGTAATATATAAAGGTTTTCTGAGTTTGGGAGATCAATTTTAACGATTGTTAAGGAATTCTTTGAAAACACTTTTTTTCTTAAGCCTGCAAGTTCTAATTGAAAAGCTACCAGCCGTTAAAGACATCTTCATAGTTTAGTTTATTAAGGCAAAATTAAGTATTATTATGACTTACTATACATCTTTTATTTACATCCCTTCAATTTTGATTCGTAGCATGAATGTAAGACAAAAGTAAATAAAAATTGTTTGAGCATTGTGTATGAATAAAATGAATCTGTATAATTTTATATGTTTAACCAAATAATTTATAATAATTCTATAATTTTTATTTCATCTTAAAACTGAATAATATTTCTGATGGTGGTGCTCGGAAGATTAATTAGCAATGGCATATACAGAGATAAAAATTGAAACCGTTTTCCTCGTGTTATCCCTCCACCTTAAATTTCATTTAGAAACTGTAATATGGTTGATGTGACTTTAAGGCCAGAGGTAGATTCGTATAAAGTAGACTAATGTTCAGTTCCTTCGCTATTTCAGCTGGAGATGAATCTACGGTGGCTTTACGTGTGGACATGAAGGTGATTATCATACTTGTAGCGTTGAGCATCATGTTTGTCGGAATTTGTGGAGCCCTTCATTTATTTAGCAAGTAAGAGTTGTTATTTATGTAAGGAATTCATTACAAAGAATATTTACATCGATATATTTAATTTTATTTTCTTGCTGCATTTTAATCTAATGACTGTTACAATAAAACGGACTGTATAGAAAAATGATTTGTTTAACTTGCAAACATGGTAAGGTGATGTGCAGTAATGAAACTGTTCAATGGAATGGTTAATGGATGTTGTTGCCCTTTATCTCTAAAGAAAGACATTAGTTATGTTTTTAACATATGTAATTACCGAGATATAGAGGATCTCCCCTGCAACTTTTTTTGTGGCGTTTGGGCGTGTGAATCAAATTCCTTCCTGAGACCGCAATGGGAGGAACATAGTTCTTCGTCAAAATTAATATCTGGTAATTGAGTAATTGCTAGCCCTCATAAGTTAATGCGAAATTATTTCAATGCTGTTTTTATTTGTTTTGAAGTTGAAATAATCTATTTTAAAAAATGGTATAAAATGTAAAATCAAAAATCAGTCCTACAAACTTAATTATGTCATAAGACTCGTTTGATTCTTAAGCTAACCTAATCCCTTGGCGTTATTAATAAATACTTTTTTGTGCTGAGGGGTAACAGTAGGGGGCACACGTAAATGAAAAGATTAATCAAGGGTTACGCGAGTGAAAAAAGTTTGGGAACCTATGATTTAGATGTTTGTGAATCTGCTCCGTTGTCACATTTTTATGGCTAATAACAGCAAAAGAAGAGGGGAAAAAACCCTAAGGCTAACTTTAAATACTGATTCATTTTATTTTGAATTCATACATGCTACAATGGTTCACAAATAAAACCATGAAATACTCCTCAGACGACCAAAAGCACTTGTTTAAAGTTAATAACCATTACTAATCTAATGGGCCAGATCCTCCGGTAACGCTCTGACATCACCAGCAACAAAACTCGCGCATAGTACTGCGAGATGTTAAACAGTGTTATTTCATTGTCATAGAACCTAAATTTCAGTAAGTAATTTTAAATTTAAAAAAGTAATTGTCGTTATAATTTCAAATTTAATAGCTCTAAAATAGTGAAATAAAATTTGCTATCGATTGATATAAAATTTATGTCGCCATGATCAATAGTTCCCGAGAAATTTTAAATTATATTAATCATATATTTCAAATTAATTTCCGTTTTAAAAGAGAAAGTAGTACTTACGTCAGTGGTATATCATGCGCGTGATACAGTTTGGACGCCACGATAATTACTTATTGCAATCTTGATGATATAATTTGATGATATTTTTGGCAACGTTTGACAACAACGTTTTTTGATATTTTGCTGCGACGTTTGAAATTTTAACTTTTGTCTTACGTTTGACAAGCTGAGAATTTCATGGTTATTGAATTAATTAATCCAAGGTTATTTAATATTTTGCAATCATGAATTAGTTTATATATTATTTACGTTGAATACCGACGAAGAACCCATCTCAAAAAGACGGACGACAAAGGAAAGGAAAGCAAGATGGTTAGCGAGGCAAAGCCAGGAATCGCTGGGCAGGATTCGTGCAGTAGATGCAGCCGCTTATAGGAGAAACATCAAAGACGAAACTCCAGCTCAATCTCAAGCTCGCCGGGAAAGATATGCTGAAGCTCATCACTTGGTCCGAGACCGTCTAAGTCAAAGCATTCGCGACGAAGCAATTTACTTCATAGAGGCCCAAGTAGAAACTCACAACTGCGGACCCATGAACATAATTTGCCAGTACCGCAAATCAAAGAACTTTGCTGCAGAACGCCCTTCTGATGGCAAATTCACGAGCTGTTGCCGCAAAGGGAAAATCAAATTAGAGAAGCCCTCAGATGCACTAAGTAATGATTTTCTTTATCCTAATTTTCTTCTTGACTTATTGACGAGTCCTAACAATCCTTATTATAAAAATTTTCCCGATAACATCCGCTCATAAATAGTGCTGTTTCTTTCGCATCTATGGGAACGAAAGTAGTTGATTTCAGCGGTAGGGGACCATATGTATTCAAATTTCACGGTCAGATACGTCATCGCACCAGTCACGTTCAATCAGTGAATGGTCAAGCACCTCAGTATGCCCAACTCTACGTGATCGATAGTACTCAGGCTACTAAAATTCGAGTAAATCATCCAGCTATTGAGCAATGCAATTTACGAATCCTGGATCAAATCGAACGCGTCTTTAGACAGCACAATCGATTGTCTGACACATACCGCATGATTCGAGAGGTTGAATCGCGAGTAATCAATAATTGGCGACAAAGGAAATTTTCTAGAAAGACCTCAAACTTTCCACAATCAAACGAAGCAGGTGAGGCTGTTCCCGTCGTGAACATGGTCTTTAGACGTGATCGACATTCAGACCAGCGAAGTTACAATACACCGATAGCCAACGAGATAGCAATGGTTTTTGTCAACAGCGATGGAGAAGCTCCATTCGAAAGTAACATTCGCGTGTATCCATTGAATCCCGAAAACCCACAGCAACCATTTATTAATATTGTTACAAAGCTATAAAGTCGTTTCCCTGAGATGCTAATCTTGGCGATAAATTTGGCGGCAAAGTTGGCGACTTTGGCGACAAAGGGAATTTTCTAGAAAGACCTCAAACTTTCCACCTATTTCTACTGGTTTCATGAACCTTCTAGAGATTACGTCACTTCCTACATAATGAAGTCACTTCCTGTTGAAATGCATAAAGGCAAGATCTCAAGCCAAGAAGAGTCGGTTGGAATTTGATTAGCAAGCAAGCTGGTGACCAGCTGATCAGCAAGAAACCTTTGAGCGCTGTGTTGAGATTTATTGGTAGTCTCTGTTGTGAATTTTTTACTAGTGCTGTGTTAATACTTGTGCTACGTTTCTTTGCTTGGAATATTTGTAAAATAAAGAGCTTTATTTTTTTTAAAATCCTGCTTATTGTATTGCATTCAAGTACACCCACAAGACGATTTTGTCACATTTGGTGTCAGAAGTGGGATATTTTGATTTTTCTGTGAATGCCAGAGACCGGACCTTTGACCAGATCGATGGACAAACAATTTGAAAAGCTGTTTGCCATGATGGCAGAGACGAAGGCTGGACAAGAAGAGATTAGGGTTGCACAAGCCGGATTGGAGCAGAAAATGGAAGCTGGGCAGGAAGAGATGCGATCCGGACAAGAGAGAATGGAGAAAGGACAAGAAGAAATGAAAGTATTGATTGACGAAGTAAAAGGCGAGGTCCAGAGGAAGATTGATGAAGTAGAATAAAAAGTTCAAATGAAGATCGAGGACGTGAAAAACGAAGTTAAAGGAAGTTTGAGGAGGTGGAGCATAAAGTTCAAGGGAAGATTGAGGAAGCGGAGCACAAATTTGAAGGGACGATCGGCGACATTGAGAGGAGGCTCAGTGAACTTGAGAATAGACCATTCAGTTTCTCAGCAAGTCCAGAATTTATGCATCCTAGACCGACAATAAAAGCCTTGACATTTGACGGACAAACATCATGGACAGTCTTCAAGACTCAGTTTAACGTTGTTAGCTCTACAAATAGATGGATGGATTTTGTGAAAGCCAGTCAACTTGTGGCATCGCTCCGAGGAGCAGCGGCGGAGGTTCTTCAAGGAATTCCAGCTGATAATTTGACAGATCTAACGACCATCGAGAATGCTTTGGAATCCAGATTTGGAGACAGCCACCTGATGCAATTTTATAGAACTGAACTGAAAACAAGAAGACAGAAGCCAGGAGAAAGTCTTCAAGAATTGGTTGCCAATGTGGAACGACTGATGAGCTTGGCCTACTCCGAGTGCCCTCTGGATGTCCGGAAAAGTTTAGCAGCTCAGTACTTCGTCGACGCCATCAGAGACGAAGACACGCAACATTCAACCAGATTGATGGATTCAAAAGATCTGAAATCATTTCTGACTTGTAGTATGAAATATGAGGCTGAGAGAACTGTTTCCAAGACATCCAGACACGTCAGATCAATCGAGACGGAGGATCATATGAGTGGAGAAAGAGATGATAAATTTGAACTCTTCTTTAACAGGCTGGAGAAATTATTAAACAGTAGTGTTGCTGGAAAAAAGAACACTCCTCGGCGAAACTCGAAAGTGACTTGCTGGAAGTGCAACAAGAAGGGGTACGTTCAAAGGGAGTGCCAGGCGATTACTTCGAACCAGGAAAACTAACATACGACTGTCTTGCGGGGCGAAGGCTGCCTTCTCTGAATAAAGCCCCTGAAGAAGGACCGAGAGTCTCCTCACTTAGCGGAAAGAAAAATGGTCTCTACGTAGAAGGATCTATTTGCGGTATTCAGTGTTTGTTGTTGGTGGATACAGGTGCAAACGTCACTCTTTTAAGAACAGACTTGACACAAAAATTGAAGGAACAGCTTATTTACACGGCTCCTAACATTTCTTTAAAGACCACTACTGATGAAAAAACAGAAATACGAGGCAAACTGGATGCATCCATTGAAAATGTGAAACAAGAAAATTTCATCACAGAATCTACGTAGCTGACGTCACCGATCCCTGTAATCTCGGCCTGGATTTCCTTCAAAAATTTAACTTTACAGTTGACCTGGATAAGAACGACATACGAACAGGAGGAGAGGAAATTCCTCTGTTTGTAGCCTGTGTACAGCATTCAAAGTCGTGCTCCATATTGGCCAAAAAGAGAAATATAATACCAGCAAAATTAGAATGTCTTATCCAGGGAGTTCCCGAAGTTCCTGAACAATTCAGATACGCCGTAACGGATTTTCCTAGCCAAGTCTCCCAGAAAGGTGTTCTTGTGGTGGCCGCACTCGTTGTCTTGAAAAGGGAAGCCATCCCCGTCAGAGTTTTGAATTTGAACAATAAATCCAAGGTTCTGGACAAAGGAGCTGTTATTGCGACCTGTGAACCAGTGGTGGATATCGTCGCTCATCCTCAAGAATTTTCTGGAAAACAGCATCTACCGTCAACCTTGGATAATCTTGAAATACTTGATGAAGAACAAGGAACAGCAGTAGGGAAATTACTTAAAGAATTTCAGAACTTGTTTACGAACTGTGACGCTGATGTCGGCCGCTGCAATATGACACAACATAGAATTAATACAGGAGACCATCCACCAATCAAACAATACCCAAGACGTTTGCCTCTTGCAAGGAAAGAAGAAGCAGATCATCTAGTTAAAGAAATGGTTGACAACGGGATAATCGAGGAATCTTCAAGCCCTTGGGCTTCGCCTATCATGCTTGTTGAAAAGAAAGATGGATCAACACGATTCTGTGTTGACTACAGAAAACTGAACGAAATTACGAAAAAAGACAGTTATACCCTGCCACGAATAGACGACACCCTGGATGCTTTGAATGGAAGTCAATGGTTTACGACGCTGGATCTGAAAAGTGGATATTGGCAAGTTGATATCCGACCTGAGGATAGAGAAAAGACAGCCTTCACCACCGGACAAGGACTTTGGCAATTTAAGGTAATGCCTTTCGGACTTTGTAACGCCCCAGCAACATTTGAAAGACTGATGGAGACAGTATTACTTGGACTATCGACTGAAGCCTGCTTAGTGTATCTAGATGACATTATAATAGTAGGGCGAACATTTGAAGAACATCTAAATAACCTTCGTATAGTATTCCAGAGGCTACAAAAAGTCAACCTAAAGTTAAGTCCCAAGAAATGCAGGTTTTTCCAAAAGGAGGCTACTTATCTCGGACACGTTATTACAGCAGAAGGAGTAAAACTCATCCAGAGAAAATTAAGGCAGTAGTTGATTGGCCTCGTTCAGAGACGGTATACGATCTCCGAAGTTTCCTTGGACCGTGCACCTATTATCGTAGTTTTGTGAAAAATGTCTTCACAATAGCAAAACTTCTACATAAATTAACTGAAGCTAAATCAAATTTTAATTGGACAGAAGAATGTGAGAAATCTTTCAATAGTTTAAAACAGGCTTTGACGTCTTCTTCTATTTTGACCTACCCCCGGACTGACGAAGATTTCATTTTGGATACGGATGCTAGTAATGAAGGAATAGGAGCCGTGCTATCCCAGAACATTGGAAACGAGGAACGTGTCATCGCTTACTTCAGCAAGAGCTTGGGTAAGCCAGAAAGAAATTATTGTATCACACGTAAAGAATTATTGGTCATTGTTAAATCTATAGAGTATTTCCATCACTACCTCAATGGACAGAAATTTCTTCTGCGGACTGATCATGCTTCCTTAAGATGGCTTTTGAATTTTAAGGAACCTGAAGGCCAGATAGCTCGATGGATCCAAAGATTTCAGTAGGGAAAGCTACAAACATTGCTCTAATGCCGAGAAAAGTTCGTAATAGAGACAGATACTTCCGTAAAAGTTTTAACAACGACATCTATAGATCCCTGGTCTTCATGTGAGATCCAAAATGCGCAGCTAGAAGATCCTGCTATTAAGTCAATTCTGGAGATGAAACTAAATTCGGAGGATCGACCATCTTGGTAAGAAATCGCTCTTGAGAGTCCTGCAACGAAACGATACTGGGCTCTTTGCGACTCCTTACATTTTAAGGACAGTGTTCTATACCGTAGGTGGGAGAGTAATGATGGAAGCTCCTGTCGATGGCAACTAATTATCCCAAAGAGTAGAATTCCAGAAGTTCTGCGAGAGACTCATGACTGCGCAAGTGGAGGGCATTTTGGAGTCATGAAAACTTTAAGCAAAACCCGAGAGCGATTTTATTGGGATCGACTTCGTGCCGACGTTGAAAAATGGTGTTGAGAATGCCATGCTTGAAGAGCCCGAAAAGGACCTAAAACAAGGACTAAAGGTCGCTTGCCACGCTATAATGTGGGCGCACCATTCAAAATAATGACTTTGGATATCCTAGGACGTTTTCCAGTAACAACAAAAGGCTATCGATATGTCCTAGTATTAATGGACTATTTTACCAAGTGGCCTGAAGCAATTTCCATTCCAGACCAGGAAACCTCGACTGAAAGACTGAAGAACTCGTACGAAGCTGGATTTCATGTTACGGCGTGCCTATGATACTGCATTCGGATCAAGGTACAAATTTTAATTCTACCCTCTTTACTGAGCTTTGCAAACTTTTGGGAATTCTGAAAACGACCGCGTTGCATCCCGAGTCCGATGGCATGGTCGAGAGATTTATTCGAACGATTTTAAATCATCTGTCTTTATTTGTTTCGAGGAACCAGACAGATTGGGATACACATTTGTCACCCTTTGTTTTGGCTTACAGGAGCGCGGAACATGAGGTTACCGGGTTGACTCCAGCGGAAATGCTTTTTGGTCGAACGCTCCGATTGCCCTGTAATATTCTCTTAGGACGACCGAGTGAAACGCCTTCCTCGCCGAATGAATACAAGAAAAATTTGGAGGTACGTTTGGAAAGTGTACATGCGTTTGCCAGAGAGCGAATTAAACTGGCCAGCGAACGAACGAAAACTCGTTACGACTCCACAGCAACAGATCACCATTTTAAGGAGGGAGATCTAGTCTGGATGTATAACCCGAAGCGACGGAGAGGCCTGAATCCCAAGTTACAACAGAACTGGGAAGGACCATATACTGTTGTCAATAAACTGAACGATGTTGTCTACAGAGTACAGAGGTCACCCAACGCCAAGCCAAAATTCATCCATATAAATCGGCCAGCTCCATACAGGGCCACTGATGATAGTTCTAAGTAAGGAGACTGACGGGACGTGCAGTCTTTGAAAAAGGGAGCAATGTTACAAAGCTATAAAGTCGTTTCCCTGAGATACTAATCTTGGCGACAAATTTGGCGGCCATTTTGGCGACTTGGCAGCAAAGTTGACTACTTTGGCGACGAAGGGAATTTTCTAAAATGACCTCAAACTTTCTACCTATTTCTACTGGTTTCATGAACTTTCTACAGATTACGTCACTTCCTGTTGAAAAGTATAAAGGCAAGCTCTCAAGCCAAGAAGAGTCAGTTGGAATTTGATCAGCAAGCAAGCTGGTGAGCTAACAAGAAACCTTTGAGCGCTGTGTTGAGATTTATTGGTAGTCTCTGTTGTGAAATTTTTACTAGTGTTGTGTTAATACTTGTGCTACGTTTCTTTGCTTGGAATCTTTGTAAAATAAAGAGCTTTATTTTTTTAAATCCTGCTTATTGGATTGAATTCACGTACACCCACAAGACGATTTTGTCACAATGCACCGACAGCCAACGAGATAGCAATGGTTTTTGTCAACAGCGATGGAGAAGCTCCATTCGAAAGTAACATTCGCGTGTGTCCATTGAATTCGAAAATCCACAGCAACCATTTATTAATATCAACATCCTCCTCCAAATTTAGATCCGATGGCTTATCCCATTTTCTTTCCTTATGGCGAATCTGGTTGGCAACCCAACTGGCGTTGAGAGTCTTACCAAGGAGTACAAGGAAATCAAAGCAGAGTAAACGTAACAATGCTTCTGTATAAATCAAGCGTTAACAGCTGTGATAGACGACTTCAATCCTATTATTAGTGTGGGGAATCTTACACAGCAATGGATTGTCGATTCGTACCTCCAGGTAGAAGCAAATCACCTGAATTTCATCAGAACGCATCAACAACAGTTACAAACTGAGCTCTACCAAGGACTTGCGGACCGGAATTCCAGTAATCTGCCGTCATCATTTGAAGGATCGCCGCGAAACATGAGAGAACGGTGTGCGGACGCAATTTCTATCTTCGCCAAATACGGTGCACCGGATCTGTTCATAACGTTTACGGCTAATCCAAAATTGGTCAGAAATCACGGAAAATTTACGACCATCCGAACACACAACTGACCGTCCTGATTTGTTGGCGTGAGTTTTCAATTTAAAGTTGAAATCACTCAGGGACGATCCAACAGTTCATGGCGCATTGGGAAAATCAATAGCCCAAATGTACACAATAGAATTTCAAAAGCGCGGATTGCCACATGCACACATTTTAATTGTACTACGGGCGGATGACAAGTTTTCAACATCTGAGCATATAGACAAATTTGTGTGTGCTGAGATTCCATCATCGATTGAAAATCTGAGACTGGATGAAATTGTAACAAAATGCTTAATGCATGGCCCCTGTGGCATTGACAATCCTGGAGCACATTGCAATTAAGCGGGCCAATGCCAAGAAAATGTTTCCCAAAGAATTTCGAACTGAAACTACAATGAATGTGAGTGTCTACCCTTTGTATCGCAGATACCCAAGTGACACAACATTTGTGCGAGGAAGAGAAATGGATAACAGATTCGTTGTTCCTTACAATCCTTACCTGCTGCTGAAATATAACGCGCACATCAACGTCGAAGTTTTCACCTCTCTGCGTGCGGTGAAATATATTTATAAATATATTTCCAAAGGATTTGACTGCGCCTACATGGGTTTGTCTGCAGGACAGGTCCAATACAATGAGATTGCAAACTGCACGTACGGTATGTCAGTGCACCTGAACCAATGTGGCGATTGCTTGGGTCACACATGCATGACCGATATCATGCAGTGATGAGACTGCCTGTTCATCTTCCAAACCAGAAACGCGTCACGTTTAAGGACGGCCACGAAGAGGAGGCCTTGGAGGCTGCAAGATCAAGACAACCTGTGCTCGAGTCATGGTTCCAGTTAAATCAAAGCGATCCTGGTGCTGCAAGCTTTAAGTTTCTTCGAACGGTTGACAACGTCATTTATGACGCTTTCAAGCAAGCAGCCTTTCACCGTCACTTTCTGAATTCAGATGAAGAGTGCGATCGTTGCTTACACCTATCAAATGCCAAAGCAACTACGCCAGACCTTCGCCTCTATTCTGTGCTTCTGTAACCCAACTAATGTGCTCGAGCTGTGGAACAAATACTCGATCGATATGTCTGTCAATAATTTGCTCAACAACGTCGAAGCAGCTTCTTGGATTTAAGTTAGCAGTTCCTCTTCTCGACACATCAGTTTCGTCAATGAGATCAACATCCCCGGAAGCAGATAAACTGCGTCAAGCAGTGCTCATCATTATTGATGAAATTACGATGCTTACAAAAGACTGTCTTCGTTGTATTGACTTTCTTTTGCGAGATTTGATGAATAACGATAAGCCTTTTTGAGGCAAAGTTATAATAATCGGAGGTGACTTCAGACAGACACTTCCAGTTGTTCCAAGAGGTACACGAGCAGATGTCATCCAAAGTTGAATAAAATCAAGCCCGCTTTGGAGCAAGTTCACTCACCTGTCACTCACAACAAATATTAGCTGCGCTGGACAAACAGAGTACAACATGTGGCTACTGAACATCGGATCAGGCAATCTTCCTGAAATTTCAGGATTACCGTGCGATTCCATCGAAATGCCTCAGCAAATGGTAGTAGAAGAAAACCTGATTGAAGACATTTACAGCGAAAACTTGAACGACATGGAAGTCAAACAACTAGCAAAGCGTATCATTTTAGCTCCAACCAACAAGAAGACACTGGAAATGAATCGGTCAATCATCGCAAAACTACAGGATGAGTCTCATACCTTTTACAGTTCCGATTCAAAAATATCCGAAGATTAGAACGACCTGCAAAACTATCAACCTGAATTTCTGCATGATTTAACTCCATCAGACATGCCACCCCACGCATTGATGCTTAAGAAAGGAGTAATCGCCATGTTGCTCAGAAATTTAAATCCCAAACTAGGGCTTTGTAACGGCACTCGCTTATCAATTACTGGTCTCCATGAAAATTTCATAAGTGAGAAAATTGTATTTGAATGTAATCCTGGCGGCGTTGTTTTCTTAACAAGAATTGAATTAGCCCCCAGTGACGTGAATCTACCATTTGTCCTCAAGCGCTGACAGTTCCCGTTAATTCCCGTTCTTTAGGAATTAAAGTTACATTGGCAATTTTCCACTCAGTTGAAAAGATGCCGTTTTCAAAACAGCAATTCAACACTTTTGCAAACCACCACCTTTAATAATTCCATTTTATAAGACCATCAATACCTGGAGAGATTTGTTGTCTTTGAGCGAATCGATAATAGTCTGAATTTCCTCTATTGTAAACTTACATTGATTATCAGTATTGAGACTTGTGGATTCAATTATAACATTCATTTATTTTTTGAATCTTTGTAAGTATTCGTATAAATTCCATTACCTCTCTACTAATTTTATTAAGGTTCAACACTTTGCGTTCGTTCTGCTTAATGATGTCATATGGAATGCTAAATAAATTCTTTTTAACCTAAAATTAAATTATCTTAAGTTAATTAGTTATCTAAAATTTCCTGAAACATATCTGTTTTGCAATTAAAATTTCCTTTTTGTAGTTGGCTAATTCTCTTTTATTAAAAAAAAGGTGAGGATTTAAAAAATTTTTTTTGGAATTCATTAGCAATATTAACGGAAATGACAAAAATAATAGAAAAAAATAGTGTTCCCCTTTTGGATCCAAGTTAAAGGGGGCTTCATTGGAGCAAAATTTCAATAATCTGATGTTATATTGTCACACCAGAGTACCAACTGCACGGTAATCTCGAAAAGCAAACAAATATCTAATAACCGTTCCATCCACTCGCCACTTCAGGGTAGTCTTCATATGTAACTCATTTACAGAAAAAATAGTTTTTAAAAACACATTTTACTAGTATACTAAAAAGTAAATATTATTTTTATTTTCATTATTTTCTGCTTTTAAGACTTTTATGTATGATTCAGTATTAGAAATATTATGATATCTTCAAATCAATTTTTTTTCTTAAATCCTCTACGAGCTGGTGCCATTCGCATGGACTAAAAATTTAATTAAACTAATCGATCAATTGATGACTGAATTTTGAAGATATTAAAATAAAGTATTGTCACAGAAAGCAAACAAGTGTACAAAATTTCAGAACTCGAGCCATCAGGAAGTAAGTGAAAAATCAATAAAAAATACTTCATCTTTACCAGCAAGAAACAAATCGGGTTAAACAAAAGTGTGTAATAAACGTTTGTTTTTTTCAGTCTCCCGATCCCCTGCAGAACGGCGGCCTGCCGACTCGACTGGGCGAGGAGGAATGCCAGCCGAATGCCTCCCCAACAGATTGTCTCACAGGCCCGGATGGAGCGCCCACAATAACCTCAGGTTCCACAATTCAACGTCTGAGCCACTGTTAGCATCGCATTCAACATCCCGTTTCTGAAATATTTTATTTGGAATGTGAGGCTAAGACACATCGCTTTATTTCAATGGACGTGGACATCAGCAGGGTTCACGGGTCTTGGAAAACTTGGAAGTCTAAAACAAAAAGAAATGTTGAAGACTATTAGGAATAAATTCAAATTATTCCAAGAAAAACTGTACATAAAGATTAATTAGCATTTTCTAAGAAAAAAGTCGTTCGAGAATTGATGTTTTTCTTTGGATCGTAAAGTATAGGGAGATTAACGAAACCCTTAAAAACCAGTGTAAGAATCTAATTATTTAATATACAAATATTGAGGTTCAAGACTGGTGGAACTGAAACATTTTCTGAATAGCAATTTATTGCTATTTTAAGTTTCGTTTTTAAGAGGACACATTACCCAAAAAATGGCCAAAAAAGCAATTTTCGGTTTATTTCCTTATTTCGTTACGCTTTCTGTTCTATTTATTGTGTCAAAATTTCAAATTTGTACCTTTAATATTTCAGAAGTTATTTAGATTTTTATTTACGATAACTAATGAAAAATACGCGCAAATGACAACTTTAAATGGCTTTTTTCTTTTGTAAGATAGAGCTTTAATATTTTTGTACACGTTTATCGTTAAGTATATAAAAGTTTTTTAGTTTTTTTTATATGCAAGATATAAAATGATGTACTGCTCATTTTTCACCATATATTTCAATAAAATATCTATATTTAAACGAATAATAGATACAACTTGAATTCCATGCACAGTCTTGTGTCTTCGGTGAATCTACAAACAAAATTTGAAGCAAAAATATTCACATTTGAGAAAGTAGTAAGGATTTTAAAATATTGAATTTTTCTTAAAAAATTTAAATTTCAACTAAACAAGCAGATCAAAATGGGTGTTTTCTGTTCAAGATGCCTTTATATGATTGTTAAGTTTCAATACTACCAAACATTTTTCAATAATACTTCAAACAAAAAATGTTTAGAAAGTAATGTGTCCCCTTAAATTAATAACAAATCGATCATTTGCTTTCCAGTTATGTGTGCTTATATATGTTTCTTCAGGCATAAGACAGACACATGATTTGTCGGTTGTGGATGGATTTTTATGGCACAAAAGCCTCTTTGACCAATATTTATTTTATTGATATGATGCACTATTTTAAACAGGAAATAAAATTCTTAAGTTTCGCGACATAAGAAACTTGAATCAGATAACATTTGATATGAAGAAGAAAATTTGCAATAAAATGACTTACAGCACGTAAATACAGAGAATTAGGTCTTTGATGTAAGATTTCTACCACCAGTCTTCTGGAAACCCTTTTCCGCAAGGTACTTGATCCATTCTTTGGAGTTAAAAATATTCTAAGCTTTAACCTTCAAAAATTCATCTATTATCCTTTTCATGTGGATATCGTCTTACAAATGACGCTTTTAAATCAGCCCCACACATTCCTTTGCTTCCTTTCATACTCCTCATCTATCCTAAAAGTCATGTAGCCTAGCTTAGATGGATATCATGCGTCGCACATGAAGGTCACAATCGACGAAAATTATCAACAAGGCATTCATCGGCAAATATAAAGCGATGCTGCGAAAATTCTTAATTCCTATACTCTACATGCGAGCTATTTATGATGGTATAAGACTCTAAGTATTTATCTTATATGTAAGCTCGTGTTCTCTTTGTGCATAGCTAATCTTTTACTGAAATTTAAATTTTCTCTCTTTTTCTGTTCATTGGAATATTCCGAGCGAATTGATTTCATAGATTTCAGCAAGTCTCTAAGAAGATGAAAATCTGCCTTCGCTAAAATAAGATGTATATTTTTAAAATGCGTTAACAGTATGCATTCACACTAGATCTTATTTTTTTTCTTTTTTTTTTGAATTTTCTCTAATTAATGAATAAGTTTTCAGCTCTTACTCATTCCAAATCTGATAACATTTAAAAGGTGTTTCTAATATTAATGGTTATACACGCAGATACCGATATGAACGAAAATTTAAAAACCAAGAAACATTATTTGTTGGTAATCTAATTTCTCAAAAATAAATTACAAAAATAGACAGGACAGTTTTAAAATCTTGTATATAAAAAATTCAATAAAATAATAGACTATTTACTGAAATCTTTGTAGACTAGGGGGCTCTGCCCCATGCTCGCAAACCCTGCTCGCTTCGCTCGCTACATGAACACACTGGGTGTCCTAGCACAGTTGTTATAAAATCTTTATATATAACACCCCCTGCTCGCTCCGCTCACCGACACCAAAGAATCACATGATTCTTTCGGGATCACTATGTGAAAACAGCTCGCTTCACACGCTTGCCGTACAGTTATCCGTTTCTGCTAGTATTAGGAAATTATAAGTACATTAATTAATAAAAGTAAATTTAAATTATTTAAAATTGTACGTACTCCTAAAATTAATTTTTCATCAGTTTCTACAATTAAAATCTTCTGGTAGCACAGATATATATGTAAATGTTAGAAAGAAATTTGAAAGGTAATATTTATAATCCAAAGATAATTAAAAATCAAAATTATTTTCATCAATCAGAAATTTAAAACTTCTTGGCGTACACTTTTGAGTATTTATTCAAAAGTTTATTTCAACATAACTTCATTCCACTAAAATTTTAAGTTTAAAACTGATAAGATAGCCTTTTCCAAATCTTCAAAATAAATTTTTAAAAATTGCTTTTTCCACCAAAATTTCAAATATGCCCTCTATACAATGGAATGTAATTCAGAAAAGCTTTCCCACATGTATACATGCTTATTCCAACAATTATTTAGTCAAGAAAAATGTAGTGTTTTCCTCAATGTAGTCATTTGTGTTTTAAATCTCAGAAAATTCTTGATCGTCTCTTGTCGTAGAAAGATGTAAACCATCTTGTAACCTTTTAGCTAAAAAAGGACAGTTAACGAAATTGTGGCTTGAAACATGTTCATATTAACTATTCAAATTTAAAACCCATAATAATTATTTACTTTTAGCCTTTTATAATTGATAAGATAGCTTTTTTCTCAAAAATTTCCAAAATACTTGCTTTTTTAAGAAAATTTTAAATATGCACTCTTTTTTATAAAATATTACACAGAAAAGCTTCCCCACCTGTATACATGCTTATTTCAACAATTATTTAACCAAGAAAGATATAGTGTTTTCCTCAATGTAGTCATTTGTGTTTTAAATCTCAGAAAATTCTTGATCGTCTCTTGTCGTAGAAAGATGTAAACCATCTTGCAACCTTTTAGCTAAAAAAGGACAGTTAAAGAAATAGTGGCTTGAAACATACCCAAATTAACTATTCAAAATTAAAACCCATAATAATTATTTACTTTTAGCTTTTTAAAACAGATAAGATAGCTTTTTTTCAAAATTTACAAAATTGTTGCTTTTTTAACCAAAATTTTAAATATGCACTCTTTTTTATGAAATATTACACAGAAAAGAGAAAAGTATGCAACATTATCATTCACCATAAGCAGCATGTGGTAATTCACTTCCTTCCGTACAAACACGGTGGCAAAAAAATCTTATCTCTGTATACGTACACGTTGCAAACAGTATGCAACTTTAATCATTCTCCGAGAGCAGTGTGCAAGAGAACTTTTCTGAAGTATAATTAGTTCTCTGGTCTTTATTCTGTAATTTTCATTTTAAATATATAAATTCAAAAAAAAAAGTCGACGATCCGAAAAAAAAGTCCTATAATCCGTAAGAAAAAGCTTGGCGTCAGTGTTGAGATTGGTAAACAAACTGATCGTTGCCAACGGGGAGAAAGAAATAAAGGTCCTTTTTTTGCGCCACGCATAAGCGTTTTATATAATATAGATAATGAAACCTTAAACTGAATTTTTTCAATCAAAAATGTCTATGAAAACCAAAAATATCGGAAATGTAAAAAAAGATTAGTAATGAAACTCATTTAGTCAAATTTTTATTTAAGACAAAACATGGTAAATTATTGGTGCTATGTTATACTCACTATGTAATCTTTAACACTCCACTGTATTTCGAACGCTACATATTTTTGGATATAGAAACTGCGCTTCGAAAGCTGAGAAAACTTTGCTATGGTTCAGGGAGGTTTCTCAATTAATTGTATTTGTAGATCTCTTTTATTTCCAGATTTTAGTTTTGAACTTCCCTTTCAACAACTGTTGAACGAACCAACAATTATAAAATAAAAAAACTATCGATTTATATGTGTTTAGTTATTTGGGTTTTAATTGTTAAGGGGCGTGAAAATATATTTTCCCTTTGATTTCAATAAAATGAGCATACATTCTAAAATAAATAGGAATTCCATAAAAGTTGCATGATCTCGCTGTCACGAAACAGAATCCCGAATTTAAACGAAAGAAACTAATTTTACGAGGAAACTTCACCAAAATAATTTTATGAAGAAGGAGCGAATATCCTAAGGAATACATTAAGATGACTCAATCTAATTATATGAGTTGATCAATGTAATGATCAATTTATGTATTTCTTAGAAATTTTTGTGATTGTGCCACGCACGTCCTTGTGGAAGAATTTGAGTCAGCTAATTTAAATACAAAATGAAACGAAGATTCTAAACGGAGAGAAAGGAAATGAAAAAATTGTCCCAATGGTTGTTAATTCTTTGAGGTTTTTGGCCAATAGATAATTATTGAATGCATTAAGAACCTGCCTTCTAACATTAAATCAATAAGAAGGGATGAAAACCCATGATATTGCAAAACCACACTTCAACTTTTATTTTTTGTAATAATAATGACTCCAATCCAGGCTACTGTCCGTATGGATAAATTCTATTGTCATGCATCTGAAGATACGGAAGATCAGTATTTTCGTAATGATAAACGAATACCATGATAGACTGATTTTTGAACAATTAATTGTTAAAATCGGTTAAATATGGTACTCAACCTGTAAAGACGGCGGAGCGGTTTTTTCCTATCAATTGCTCACTCTTTTCTAAAGGACCTAACAATAAGAAATGTTATTTGTATGCAGTAATGCCATTTGTCTGATAATTTATCTCTTTGTCATCATGTATTCTTTGACGGCAATTTCTTCTCATACCCTCTGGTATTGCTAACACTTGATATGGATACGAAGAATACCATTTAATTTTTTTTATTATAGTTCGTATTTCGTGAAATTCCACCATTACAATAATAATGCTGATTTTATGCTACAGCAAGATGCATTTTTAGAAGCTGTAGCTATGTTTAGTTTCAAAATAGCAAAAAATATAGCCAAAATGCTCGTTCATGTCTTTCTTCGGTAAGAGAAAATAACAACTGCTGCAATTTTCAAACTGTAATCCATCCAATACAGACTCCTCTTGCACTTGTTTTTGGTTTTCTGCCTCGCCCTCTGTTGTTTTCGAGGCATTCTGTCGTTTCATACTTCTTGCACAAACAGCAGATACCCGACTTCAACGATTTATACTTTTTTCATAGGTTTTCACACGATGAATCATCCTTTCGATCGTCATTGCTGTGGTGGCTTATACGAAAAGAAATCTTTTAGTTCTTGACTATTGGCTTGACTGCTTCATAGACCAAAAAAATAAATTAATCTGTTAAAATTATTAAAATTTTCCAAAATAAAAACAAATCTAATTCGTGCTCATTGAAATATAACCTTCGTCGTCAGTCGTTCGGGTAATTTTGGACAGCTAGAATATACTGCTTAAAACAATAATTAATTCTAAGAGGTAGTGATATTTCATGACATAAATAAAACTTGTATGCATTTATGAAACATGAAATAAGGTACCAGAAAATCAAAACAAAATAGCAAATTTTGAAGTTTTTAAAATTTTAATAAAAAGATGAGATTTTAAGTCCGTTCTAATAGTTTTGAACAGCACTGAATGAGCTATAATTATGATACCATTTAAAATATAAAGCAAAATATAAACAATAATTTCAACCCATTCTTAAACATCGTGTTAAAATCTTATATATATATTTTGTCAACAATGCGACTTCATACATTTAGCATGTGACTAATGCATTTGGACTATAGTTCTTAGACAAGAATTGAAGAGCTGAGTGGATGAATATGTTAAGTGACAAATTTGAAAAAATTGAGATAGTTGGGCAAAAGAACACGTTGAAGTCTAATTTAAATATAGGAAGTTCATTAAATCTGCAAAGTGAAAAAATGAAGAAGTTTTCAGTGGATGAACATGCTAAGTGCACGGTCTCTTGCTTTGTCCTCATGGAAGAACATGTTAAGGGCACTTAACAACTTCTTCCATAAGAAATTTGTTAAACTTGAGTAAAATAACATCTGCTTCCATTGAAACAGAATCGTTTACTGAGCGGGAAATAGCATTAATGCAGACGAAAATATTGAGAGGACAATTCGAAAATAGAAATCGTTTGCTTTTAAAAGAAGTTTTTGCAATAATTGTTTACAATTTTTCTATGTGGGCTTCATTGCGAGTTATACACTCTGTCCCAAAAGTTTATAGACTCTAGTAAAATATATGTTTTAGCAAAACGGAAAGGCATGCAAACAACAATTACAAATATGTTTATTCAAACCATATGCAACTTGCATTCAACGAAATGTTTAGAAAGAATAACAATTTGTATTTCAATTATATAACAAAATGGAAATATTAGGTGTCCCAAAAGTTTATAGAATATATGACGTTTCAACAAAAGGTGCTCAATACAGTGTTCTTAATAGTTTAAAGTCTTTCCATTTTTCAGTCTGACACTGTATGCACGTTTTTCCATCGGCATAATTAAGGTTTGTAATATCTCTGGTTTCAAGTTATACCATACACTTTCAATGGCTGTCTTCAAGGATTCACTGGATAAAATTGCCCTCCATTCTCATATACCTTCCGAGATATATTACCCCACACATTTTCAATTGGGTTTAGATCAGGGCTCATCGGTGGCCACTCAAGAATAGTAACATTTTTCGAGTTTAAATAATTTTTCGTAGCATTGGAAGTATGAATGGGAGCATCATCATGCTGATATTACCAATTTCGTCCCCCTATGTTTTTTTACAAATGGCATAAGATGATTTTATAGTGTTTCTATGTATTTAGGAGAATTCTGTCGGCCATCTAAAAAGGCCAAACCCACTTGACCGTTGAAACTGAAAGCCGCCCATACCATCACAGATCCACCACCTCTTTGCCTACTGAAAAAACTCCTGGGTTCTTTTCGTAAATCATGCCATTATTTTATATTCCTGTTAGGTCCATTGAGATTCCATTTTTTTCATCACTAAAAAGGAGAGCCATCCATTTATCGCCATATGACATATGATTACGAGCCCATTTTAATCTCTTACTAATGTGAAGCTTTGAGAGTGGTAATCTGCGAGCCATTTTTGAGTGGATCATATAACCGGATTCTATAATTCGTTTATGAACAGTGTTCTTGGAGATTTGCAACCGGGAAGCCTCAGTAATTTCGCGAACCGACATTTTCTGACTTGAAGTCATTCTTTGTATCCGTCTATCACCGCGAATATCCGTCACATGTGATCTTCCCGAACGAGGTTTTGGCTCATATGACATCTTACGAGTTAATACACGATAAATCATGCTGTCAGAACGATTTAAATGTTTCGATATTTCCTTAACAGGCTTACAGAGCAATTTCAAATGCAGAATTTTACTCACTTCTTCATTAGAGAGCCGCTACGCTTTCGGCATCTTGAAACGCAGAACAAACGAACGCTTTCCTTTTCTTACAACGTATTTGTTAGACTCCAGATCGATGTCATGATTACCGATACCATAATTGCATAAAATTGCATTTGTCTATAAACTTTTGGAACAGGTTATTTCACTTTATTCTACGATTTAAAAATTGGTATTAAAAATACGGGGTAGAACTGCTATTTTTTCAATTTAATAGACATAACATATCTATACAGTAAGTTACATCGAAATACATCATATACAACAAAAATATAGGCAAAATACAAGATTCTGTAAACTTTTGGGACAGAGTGTACATCAAGTTGAACTGCATTGCATGACAAAGGAAAGAGAAATTAACGGTAAGTAAAAGAACTTTTTGAAACTCGTGAATTTTTTTTATTGAATTATGTTTTATTTCAGTTAACGAAATTTATGCTTATGAATTTGTACCAGGATACTAACTATTTTTTTTTTACTTAAAAAATTTTTCATTGATTACTAATTTGGTTTGTTTGGCTATTAGTGTTTTTGCTTTTTTTATACATTTTTATTTAACGTGAATTGCTTCATGTATATTAATAACAATATTAAAAACGATGTTTGTTTGATTAAAACCTTAAATACCACATTCATTTCCATGTTCCCAAGACATTCATTCGATGCTCCCAAGACAGTGATAAGACTGCTTTGAAGAAAGATTCACGGGCACCATTAAACTCTTCGGTACAAAATCTACTGAATAGGGAAATTCGTGGAAAGCGAAATATTTTTATGAAAGTAAATCAAGTAAAGAGATAATATCATAAAATATATACATGTAATAATCTCACTTAATTTTACTTTAAATTCTAATATTATATATTTTGAAACCTTAGTCTTAATGCATTCCGAAGTCACTTTTCTTAAACTCCAATTTCGTTTTTTTCCCGCTCTGGAGGTATATTAAATCTCACGTTTTGGCATATTTGTTACTAAACGAATATTTTAATCGCTTTCACGCTCCCACAAAAAATCATGACGGCGTCTTCTTGGCGCCAGAATTTTTCCTAAAACACTTACGTAATTTACTAAAAATAGCTATTATTTCCTTCACTTTGATAACGTGTCTATATGTTAATCCCCCTATCTGAGAGAACGCATTTATTTTCTGCTCTCTTTCGACTTGAAACTTTCATACGAGATGTACGTATATTCCGCCACTCTCCCATAATAATTAAAAAAATAGTAAATAACTCGTCCTGTTCCTTACTTAACGACTACAACAACTATATCACTTTATACATTTATTTTTAAAATCATTTTTAAAATTACTAAGCTGAAAAGCAGATTTACTTATTTTAATTACTTTCTGCTTTTTAGTCTTTTATTTAAAATTTATTGTCATAGGTATTATTAAATATTATAATAATTTTTCTCAAATTATGGAACGAAAACTTACTTATGTTAAGCAATCAATTGATAACCGAGTTCTGAAAATAATGAAATAGTTTATTGTCAGCAAGAACACACAAGTGTACAAAATTTCAAATTGCACTAGTAAGTGAATGAAAAATGAATTTTAGAATTCTATTTTCACAAAAAAGAAAAAAAGCCATGTTAAATGAAATTGTAAAAATAGATGATAATATTTATGACAACCAAAGAATTAATACTTCAAAAAATTAATACTCTTATTTTTATTGTTTCCCAAACTTACATATTATTTTGTGATCTTCTTGTGTGTTTGTGTGCTATTTCAACATCCAATTTGCTTTATTTTTGCTGTTCAACTTGTGTTGAAAATATATAGAGCTTGATAGCAATACAATTTTGCCAATTCATTATTATTTGTATGTATTTAATCTACCACTATTACGTTATGCAGAATGTAACATGCACTTAACATGTTCTTCCATGACCAAGCAAACGAAGTTTTTTGAAGCGTGAATGGAAGAACATGTTAAGTGCAAAAGATTATTAATTTTCTCTATAAATAAAAAAAGCTATAACCATGTCAATAAACATAAAATATTTTAAATGTTTTCTCGTCACAAAAGTGCCGGAACAGCAAATTTAGTGAAAAAATTTTAAAAATGTAACCTCTAAACTTTAAATCTCGCTTTCTAAAATTCGCTTAATTGTCACTTAACATGTCCATCCATTCACCTCTTCAATTATGAACACCTATATTAGGAAACAAACTGTTATTCAAAGACTCTTTTATCTCAAGTGGATAAATTTTAGCTCATTCGAGACCAAAACTTTCAGTACAAATATATTTCTATTAATTTTTGCAAAAAAATTATCCTTTTCATAGTTATGGAAAATATTTATATTGTTGCTTGACAAATAACTAAATAGCAAAACAGCTGCAAAGGTAATCAGGATGGTACTGATCGAGATTTGATATTGTCGACGAATTATAGTACTCATGAATTTTATAATGATCGTTTTTTAAAGAAACAAATTAGATAAAATGAATGAATACTGAAGTTGATAGTTTTGATATTTAATAGTTTTTGAATGTTTACTAAGTTCACTTTTCAAATTCCAGAGAATAACTTCATTTTCCTGGAAATTCAGCATCAAAACCCGTTTTCAGGGTTAGTCAAAACATATCTTTGAATCAAAAAGTTTTAAGAAGAGTATCGTTAGAAGTAATTTGAATATATATATATATATATAGCCTCTAATGGCAATGATGATTTAGAATGTAATTGTTAATCGAAAAGTATTAATGATTATGTAAATATGAAAGCACATTTGTAAATATTCAAAATTAAATAACTGTAAGTATATTGAAAAGTTCATCAAAAAATAAATTGCCACGTTTCGATGCTATAAAATTTCTGAAAGTTGAAAATATGCTAAAATGAAGGATAAAGCTGTTAAATGAATCTTTTGCCTATTCCTAAGAGTTAGCTTAATTTATTAACGAACGCCTTCTTTTATAGAAAATAGACAATAAAATCTCAAGCAATGCTAGTATATTGCAGAAATCGTAGATGTGGTTAGAAGAACATAATTTTAAAATTATACTTTTCTTTCGATCCAAAAAATAAATCTAAGATTTTAGCCTTCTCTCCGTTTCTCCAAAATCTATTACAAATATTTTTGAAATATAAGAATAATTCATTTTTCCAGCATTATTGCAATCATGATTTGTCATTGGGAAATAATAATTTTGCTTATTAACAGTTAAAATTTCAAGTATAATATTTAAAACAAAATATTTGACATTTTCTATTTCATTAAATACGGTTTTGTAACATATATGATCTGATGTAAGCATAAAATTTACGTATATCTCTCTTAATATGACAGGAAATATTTCTGCTTACATAGAAATATACATTCTTCAATTTTAAATCCAATGGAAGATTTTTCAGTTATCAAAACTTTATCATCATGTCAGGTACAACAAGAAACCCAAATCGGTTAGATTTGGGCGGAAATTGTTGCTTGATTTCTTTCTGTAAATATGAAAGAAAATCAGCGTTGATTCTCTAAAAAAATTATGTAATCATGTTTCACAAATTTGCATTTAAAATATGCAGCTTGTTCAGAGCTTCGGTTATAGTTTAGTTATACACTATGCATAAAACTGTTTTTAAAATATACTGTTGTTATAAATAATTTGAAATAAGAATAGAGGCGACAAGTTTTGGATTTCTTTGTATGATCAGTCCTGTTGCGAAGACCAAGTTTGCTTGCAGCAGGACGTTTGCAATGTAAGAAATAAAGTGCTGATTTCCTTTACTTTCTGCACATTTTGGTGGATCTGTACGATGTTTTTGATACATCTTTTGCACATTGCCTGTTATATTTTACTATTGAATAAACAATGTATCCTAATTTAGTGTTATTGTCTTCTTTTAAAAAATGTGCAGTTTCCTTGTGTGTAATAGAAACAAAGTATACTCTTCTACAATTAACCAGATAGTGTCCAGAGATAGTCTAGTTGCATTCATATTGAAAATAATGCAACAGTATGTTGTGTTTCTGAGTCAGTAAATGATGCACATGGCACTGTTTAAAATGGAATTAACTTTTATTTAGAGAGCAAAATGACTTTATTAGCCTTCCCTTTGTTTTCATTTATGGAATTTTTTAATATTCGGGTTCTGTCTTGGGGAACTTTAAACAGCTACAAAGCTTATTCACACATTTCTAGCTGATTTTGTTTCGCTGTAGGGAAAAATCGTCGGCATGGGTAATTTATTTTCATAACAACTGCATTTGAACATTTCATAACAACAACTTGAATCTTCGAGATTTAATCGTCGAATTGCAATTTTAATTAAATATTAAATTTGAAGTTTCACATGGGTACTGAGGATATTTAACTTTTATAAAATTCAATATTGCTTTTCGAAGATTTAAGTTTAAAAACTATTGTTTCGTGGAAGAACACTGATCATTTTGTTTCTCATAGAGACAACAGAAATTCTGCTCGATGCAATGCCAACAACTTTATAAATCTTATTCGCATTCAACTAGAATTTTTATATAAGCTGTCTTAAATATCTGGCATCGGCGTTGTGATTGAAAAATTACGCTATGTTTCGCGCATGCGCAGTAAAATATTATTTACTACAAATACTCATATTTCCTCAAATATTCGAGGTATTTGCTTCAAATTTCAATTCAATGTTTTCTATTACATTGTCATGCATTCTGTAAGTTTCATATTATTTGGTTGAAAACTGTTTGTATATCATAAGCAAAAACATGAGAAAAAATTTCGGATTTTTTCAAGAAACTTGTATATCTTCCCGAATATACATGCTATTTTTACGAAATTGCATGTAGGCAATATGATCGAAGTTTCAAGCCATTATCAGCTTTCCTACACGCAATCTAGGGAACCACTCATTTCTAGACAGTCCCCTAAATGCCCTCTTGACCGAATATTCACTGCAAAATGTAAGTGCTAACGATTGTACGTCCGATGATTCTCCACAACTGATTGTGAACCACTGTATCCAAATAAACTGCAAATATTTCTCATTTTATCAATCTTGTAATACTTTGGGCCAGTAGTGTACCATAAAAAATCGTTTAAAAAAGGGCGAACAGCCTCTGTATTAAAATTTCCAAACAAGACTATTTCAAAAAGTATCCATTATTTTGGGGATTAGAACATATAAAATTCTCTTTTTTCTGTCGCTGCTTGTAAATTAGATTGCCAACATAAATCTGCTTCATAAACTTCAACATAATCCTGGATCTGGAAAAAAAGTAATGAGCGTATCATTAAAAAAACCTATTGTGACACTCTAAATTCTTAGAACTTTCCAGGGCGCTATTACTGAATCTATGAAAAATTTTCCTTAAAAAATATACATTTTTTAGAATATTTAAGTTCTTTTCTTATTTCAAGAATTCCGCCTCAAGCTGGTTCGATACGGACAATCTTAGATACTCGTTCATCCCAATACGGCAGTTGCAGGGTGTTTTCCATTTGGTTACAGTTTTTTATTCGATTCATTTACAAATGTTTCTCGTAAAAAGTTTTTTTTAAAAATCTTGTTCGAAATTTTAAGGTTCCTTTAGAGGTATCGTTTTACAGGTAATAAATACATTGCACTCTGACAACACTAAATATTTTTACTCTCTGTAAGGAAATTCCAGAATCCAATATTCGTTGCACAGAACTCCGAATTTATCACAAATAATTGTTTAAAATATTCCAAGATATGCCACGAATTGAAAATGAAACGGTAATAAATAATTTTCTTCTAAGTAAATATTTGAAATTTAGGCAGATACATTAAACTCCTTGAGTGGACTTTCTTCCCGGAAGATTGTCGCCTGGGAATATATCTTTCTCTTTATTGCATTGATTTTACAACTTTGCAATAAAGAGAAGTAAATTGAAATTAATATCTACAACGTCAGTGATATTATTAGCGTGTAATTTTGAAGCGCAAAAAAAATATATTGAAGTTCTGACAGTTTCATCGGTATCATTCAAAAAGAATGATACCGAACCTATACGTATTAATAACCGCAAAGGAGCAGTCTATAATTTCTGCTTAACTGAACTAGGCATCATATCATATAAATATTAAATACGAACCATTTATCAATTTCTGCTATCTAATATAGAGTATCTGAGATTCGTTTGCTCCTCCCTGGATTTGAAAGAAAAAAAACGTATTTTTTATTTCAGAATTACGCCTAGTTCAATTTAGAGAAAATTGTGGGTTTGTCTATTCTGGTTCACATTCTCTCTTATATATGAATTATTGCTCCGAGTGGAAGTACACATGCTTTCTGTGGGGGAAAATATAAAAGAAATTGGTATTGAAAAGTTAAATTACAATTAAATCAAGGTTTTATAATATAAAAAATTAAATGTTAGGTGAAAAAATTAAACGTTCGTGTGGATTGTAAAAATTTGCTATTCTTACGGCTAATATTACTCTAGCTAATAAATAAACTAATAGCTGATTAATATAAGTTTAACAAATAAGAAACAGTATTAAATTCTTCCAAGATATTAATTTGCTTTCTTAATGCAATTTTTTAAAGTTTATAGCGATTTATACATTTAATCAAAAAATATATTACTGAATATGGACTCAATTTTCCATATTTTCATACACATGCATTCCATGGCATAGGAAATAATATTGAAACTTGCGATAAATTTTTACCAATGGATTTAATTCACCCCTTAAATGACTGGATATAACTTTCGATATAAAAGCACACGTTTATTTACAAGTTTAACGGATTTCCATAAATCCATATTAAACGAGTCCTGGTGAAATGAATGCTGTATCGATCTGCAAATTATACCGAACGTATCGCGAATAAGCAGAAGAAGAAATGGAACTTTATTTCTTCTGCTTCCTTTCATCATTATATTATTGCTCACTAGAGGGTACTTATAAAGATGTATAGGAGCTACCGAATTCCAGTAATGACATATTTTTCATCTAGCTATTTATAGACAAGCTTTATATTAAACGGCGATCTAGAGTTATAGATTTTGATATGCCATTATACGGGTTGGAAGGACTTTGTGATACAAATAGAGAAAGTGACATTCTTTTAATTCTAAAAATATTTTTTATTTGTTAACTTTTATTTTTTGTGTTATTCCTTTTCTCTTTGTGCTTGTATTTATTTTTTTTGTAGTCAGGATTCTAATTTTTTACTATTTGTTTTACGTTAACTATCTTCTTCTTTAATTACAAAAAATGAATGTTTAATATTCTTGTTTGTTATTTAATTCTCAGGTTCATTCGGATGAAGTTTGTGCTTTGAACGTTTATATTCTAACTTTCTTTTTCTGATTCAATATTTTTTGAGCAAGTTTTATTCTTTTATATTTCTATTAAAAATATGCTTACTCACATTCCTTTAGAAGCATGATTTTAAACCAAAATTATAATAATTTCTAATGCTTTAATTTAAAGTTTACTATTTTTTAAAGAAGAAACGAAGGCTCGCTTTTGTTTTGGTATTATGCTTGCAAAATGTTGTTGTGAAAGTGTTTACTGAATAAAAGTACATTCTAAAAAAATAAAGACAATAACAGTTTTGTATTTCGTTCTTGATTTGAATTATATGCAGGTAAGTGCCTTTTAAGCACATTCATAAGCTGAATTCAAGATTTGTATAACATAAAGACTTTCGTTTTCGTGTATTTCACTGGTGTCCAAAATAAATGCACAATTTTGAAGATGCTACAAAACTGGAGCTAACATGGATACTATAGTTCGCGGTCAGTTGCAGAGAATCGTGGCACATACTATTATCGGAACTCACATTTTACGCTGAAGATTCGAACACGAGGGCAATAAGGAGGGGGGGCACCAGAAAGGTATCATCGGGAAAATGGAGTTTGACCCATCCTGTTTTGCAGAAAGTTGATAAAGAAATGTAACTTTCATCAATGGTTATGTTTGATGTGCATAATAGTAACGTGCATTTTCGTAAACACAGCACAAATATTCGGGAAGATATAAACGTTTTCTTTAAATAAAACCAGATTTTTCCGCATGTTTATTACTCATAACATACAGAGTTTTCTACCAAATTATACCAAACTTACAGAATACTAGATAATATGTAAAATAATAATTGTATCAAAATTTGAAGTAAGTACTATGAATATTAAAGTAAATATGAGCATTTAAAGTAAATAATTTTTACTGAGCATGTGCTAGCTGAATGATGAGGGTTTTTGCACAAACTGATAATTTTCAAACTTGAATCTTCGAATAGTTATCATCGAATTGTAATTTAAATTATGTATTTAACTAATAAGTATACCTGAGTATATATGATATTAGACTTTCATGAAATTCAATATTACTGTTCGAAGAATTCAAGTTTTAAAACTATCAGTTTGTGCAAGAACCCTCATCATTTAGCTTCTCTTAGAGTGTACCGAAATTCAGCATGTTGCAATACCGATATATGTCTGAATACTAATGGTATTGAACTGGAATTTTTATATAAGTGGCCCTATATATCTGGATCTTATGTCATGAAAGTCATATTACGCTCCTTTTTGCGCTTGCTCAGTGAAAATTATTTACTTCAAATGCTCATATTTACTTTAATATTCATAATACTTACTTCAAATTTTGAAACAATTCTTTTACATATTATCTAGTATTCTGTAAGTTTCGTTAAATTTAGTAGAAAACTCTGCATGTTATAAGCAATAAACATGTCGAAAAATTTGAGATTTTTTAAGAAAAACCTTTATATCTTCCCAAATATTTGTGCTGTGATAACGAAAATGCATGTTACTATTATGCACATCAGACATAACCACTGATGAAAGTTACATTTCTTTATCAGCTTTCTGTAAAACAGGATGGGTAAAACTAAATTTTCTCAATGATCCCTTTCTGGTGCCCCCCCCCTAATTACCCTCGTGTTCGAATCTTCACTGTAAAATGTGAGTTCCGATAATAGTATGTCCCATGATTCTCTGTAACTGACTGCGAACTATTATCCATCTTAACTCCAATTTTGTAACATCTTCAAAATTGTGCATTATTTTTGGACACCAGTGTATATACGTCTAAAAAAAGAATTACATTATGAGCTCTCTATGACAAATTTTGAAATTTTATCATAAAGCTAACATTTTGTCTACATTTCTTACGCAAAATTTACCCAGGTCACAGGAAACTATATCTAAGACATCCTTAAAAACCTCGAAAAATAAATTTTAGAAAAAATATTAAATTCTGGTTTTCTAGGGAGAGCACTGTCTATAAGATTTATAACCTTTAAAGTGATCTGTTATTAATTTATCGAACTGTTTCTCAAGATATTTTCAGCTCCTTTAATCAGATCCTCAGTTTCTAACTTTTAAAGACATAATAAGTGAAATTTCTTCATCTAATGCTTTTCTTCTCGCATTCGAAATATACGAAGACAAAGTATTGTAACTGTAAAAAAATTCGACCTTTAGATTTATGCGAGTCTTAACATTTTAGAACTTCCTGAGAGCGAAACATTATTTTTTAAAATTCTGTCTTTTTGTATCTGAACACGATAACTCTAAAAACTCAACAAGTTGATCGGATGAAATCTGTCTTGTTATCTTAACACCAAAAGTGACGATTTCTGAAACATTTTGGACGAAATCCGTTCAAGGGAAGTCTGTCTATTTGTCCATTCGAGTGCATGCAAACACGATAGCTCAAAATCGCTACGAGATAGATAGATTAAATGTGACGTATGGTTTTATTACCAAAATTCATCTGGATCGAATTTCAGATCAAATCCGTCCACTGTTGACTGTCTTTCGTTCTGCCTACTATTGTTTGTGACAGAGCGAGAACTTAAAAACTCAACGAGTTAGATAAGCGAATTTAAGTATATGATCTTTGCTCCATAATTCTAGATACATATTTAATTTGAACGAAATCCGTTAAAGAATAGACTGTTTGTTTGTTTGTCCATGCAAATGTGAAAACGATAACTCGAAAAAAAAAAACCAAGGTAAATGAAATTTGGTGTGGGGTTTTGAAATCAAAATTACAGAACTTTATCAAATTAGAACTCAGTCAGGAAACAGGAAGAGGTGAAAAGAAGCTCAACAGAAAGAGGTGTTTCTCTTAAATATACCACGAAGCTAAACATAAAAGGGCCAAATTGTGTATACTAATGAGAAAGTCGAGGAGAGAACTTCGGTGCTTTTTTTATGGAGAGTATTGGATATTCACACTCAACTATTTAAAAGCTTGTTAAATGGAAATTGCGTATTCGTTTTATGTTTGAATAAGAAGAGCTATAGAAAGTCAACTACAGAGACTTTATTTCCCTATTTGCTGAATGATGTCTTTCGCCTCAATTTTCCTCACTCGATTTTCAGTTATGAGAAGTTACCACCTTATTTATTAAAGTCTAAAGTGAACGACCACCGCTTTTGAGAGTAATTTTTGTGATGAAAATAACGCAATAACCTCTCGCTTCTGATTACTGATGACATATTGATGGCCTAAGCAAAAGTCGTTGAATTATTCCTGCTGTCTCAGTTACCGCAATATTAGCATTGGTTAAGGTCTGCATATCCTAAGGCAATATCTCAGGATAATTGAGTTGAACGAAATATTTTGTTTGGTGGAAGAATTGTTTTTTCAGCTTATGAATGAAATTATCTTCAAAATTTTTTCTTCTGAACTTGTCTTTTTGAATTGAAACTTTGCTAGAAAACCTTACTAGCTATTTTAAGCCATTTTTAAAGACAGTTCTGTTGAGAATTTCTTGTTTTCCATGATTATATTTGATTACTTGAATCCTTTGATTCCTAGACTGCCATTTCGAACATGAAGTTTAAGAAGAAAATGCCTTTCTGACGGCAATATGAAATGAATATTTCCCACGTTTATGCAAAGATCAAAATTATAAATTCTCTGCGTCTACCCTGACTATGCTGAAGCAAGTTTTACACAGATTAGCTGAATTGAATGACGTTCTACATTAATATTTTTTTAGTTTTACCAGGACAGCTATTACTCAGCACTACTACTTCGTTGCTCATCTGTGGTCTACTAGATTAACACATGGTATGGGTAACGAACATAAATCGAAGGAAGATGGTTATGGGTTCTATCCTCTGTTTGAGGAACATAAAACTAAAGAAGGTTATGGATTCTAATCGCTGTCTGTGCTCTTAACTAGCAATATTCAAAAACTGTTAGATTGATGAAGCGAATAAAAAGTTCGCTACGATCGGACCGGCTGCTGGAGGCTTTCTTGTTTCCAAAAACAAGTTTGGATCATTTTCCTCATAAAATGGTCCAGGAAGACAAAAAGATCTTTATTCCGTGTCACTTTCAAGAGAGTTTAGTTCAATATCTTGCGTTTAAAAACAATTCAAGCTTAAAAGTAACTCTGAGAAAAAAATAACAAACCTTTTTAACGCTTTGTAAATACTATGTCATTAGGCGATCGGGCATTTTTTACATTACACGTATTTTTTAGAATTATAAAGAAACATAATATAAAACTAGAATAAGGTAATTAATTATAAATATTGCTAAAAGGATATTTCAAAATTTAACGATTACGATGATTTTAATTTGAATAAATCGATCGAGTGCAAGGCCTGTGTAAATTAGATGAAAGTGCAAAATTAAATTCCCCTGAGAATACCGCAAAAAATCTAGGACTCTTAAAGTCGTGGAGTAGCGAGGCAGTCGCCTACTTAGTCTATTTAATAATCCGACCTGGCTTTAATGGGTGACTTCTTAGAGGCGACTCATTTATATGCATATACACCTGTTCGAAAAACCTTAAAAATCTCCACGCATTCAACCAGAACATAGAGCCGCATCCATTGACCAGTTGCCTACTAGTTTTGCCGCTGTTGAAAGTCAACACAAAGGTTAGAATACGATCTATTTAAATACAAAATTTACGAGCTGTTATACCCTTTTTTTCCATTGTCTTCCAAAATTAAAAATTAGGCTTATTATTGAATTCTAATTTTAACATATCAAACAAGTAAAAAGTTTCTTTCCTTCAAAATATAAGTTTTTTTAGCATTCTCAACACTCTTTAATAACCAAAGAATCCGAGGTTTTGATTTAACAGCCCGTTTATATAATGTATCATCATTCCCAGTCCACAATAACTCACTCCAGAATCAGAATAGCTCTTTTAGGTACAGCATTCTCCCAATCCAGCCCTTCGACACCCACATCTTAATTAAACCGTTACATTTTCATTAGCCATCTCAGGCAAATAACGGCTTTTCTAATCATCTAACCCACAAAGAAGGAGAAACAGAGACACTCCCATAGACCCTAATAGCAACTCATTTAACATCGACAGTCCGCCATCAGTCGCCATTCAAGGAACTGACCAGAATACGTCACTGTGACACGAAAGGAAACGAAACCAATCCCTATCGTCATGGCAACTATATAAACAATAATTAAGGTATTTATGGCATTTTTAACTCGTTTTCCGAGGACTATTAAATTTAACATTTCTCTTCATACATTGTTAATTTGAAAGCCTAAATCATATAATTTTAAAATAACGTTTTTTCTCACTAAACTTACCTTTTCTTTAATACGGAAAATAAAAGCAAATATTGAACGTTATTATGAAAAAATTAATTCGGCTCTTTGTAGAGTACCAATAATTTAAAACATGTAGATGTATAATTTAAAAAGCATAAAGCATATTTCAAATTATTAAATTGCATTTGTTCTTTTTCGAGAAAGTTCTTCCAGATCATAGATTTTTTTATTAATTATTTATTAATTATTTTTAATAATTTTATTAAATTTTAATTATTTTTATTAATTTATGAATAATTTATTATTAATTTTTATTGATTAATTTAGTATACTACCTCTTTCAAAAAAATTAAAACTTCGACAATAAATTAATTTTTAATAAATTCAGATTCATTCTTATTGAAGATACAAAAAAATAATAGAATATAATTTCCATAAAGAAAATTCACTTGTTATTTTTTTTTTAATCCTGAAAGAAATAAATATTTGTTGTTTAAGTTAATATTATACTATCTCTTTCAGAATATTTTAAAACTTCAACAATAAATTAATTTTTAATAAATACACATTCAGTCTTATTCAAGATACAAAAATTAGTAGAATGCAATTTCCATACAGAACATTTATTTGTGAAGTTAATTTTTCAGAATTTTTCCAACTGAAAAACAAATTAAATACCTTTATTTAGTTTTGCAACAAGATGCTATAATAAATGCGAAATACTCAAAACAATGTCACATTATTTTATTCAAGAAGCATAAAAAGTTACAAAACATTGCAAATATTGTTTGGCAACGGATTCGGAAACCCTCCGCACTTTTGAGCATGTGCCGGGCGGAGTTATTTTCATCAAAATAGGGGAAAGTGAAGAATGGAAGGGTGATGTTTACATTTTACTGAGCCTGATCTAACAATGAACTCCGGAAATGCGCTCACATGACTCATTGCCCGACACCCCTTTCCAGTATAAAATCGTCTAAAAGTGGTAGTCTCGGAATCCGTTTCTGAACAGTACATGAAATTTCTAACAAATACTGCCTAGAAACCAGAGTGATTTGTTATATATAGCATAAAAATATTCAATAAAAAAAAGAGTGTAATAATGGAATGAACTTTGTGACTAGGGTGGCCCTTCCCGGAGCTTAAACTCCGACACACTTCTTTCGTTCCTCCCAGCATTGATAAATATTCTATTATGAAATTATAATTTTTGATGAAAGCTTAAATATAACAAAATCATCAAAAAATGAAAAATTACGAATAGAAATCATATTTCGACTTCTGTTTAGAACTTAAATTGATTTTCATATCATTGTTCATCATTTTGATATTATGTTTAATCATCATTAGAATAAAATAAGAAATAAAAAAACTTATGCTTTCTCTTTGTATTCTAGGTGGTTATTAAATAACTCTATGTTAACTTTGCTTAAAACATTGTTGAATTTTTTTATATCATCTCTTTGGAAAAATAAGTTAAAATTAAACAGAAAACGCACATAAGAAATTGACAAAATATTGTAACAAATCTTGTGTTGGCCATTTTAAGCCAGATTTACTAATATCATATTCTTTAAAACACAGACATAAGATAATACTGCATGATTATCTAAATTTTTTACCTCGTCTATCATTAACTTTTTACATTCAACACCTTCATAAGATGACAAACATTTGTTGGCAAATGTAGCACAAATATAGTATATATACAATTTGTATATATACAAATATAAAATAACCTGAAATATAGAACATTTTCTTCAATGGTATTTAGGTGAGTTAAGTTTAAGTTGTGAATATCATGCTCTATGTTTTCTTCAGCACAGTCTCCGGAGTTTATATTATCAAATAATTCCTTTTTATCGACGGAGGTGAAGTCAATGAGGCTGTATTCATCATCATCCTGGCAGTTTTCATCATTTTGTTGTTTTAAAATTTCAGTAATTATAACCTTATGAATTGCGCTTGGTAACTCATATGAATATGGATTGTCTCTTAATGCTCCTCGTCGTCTAATTGATGAAAACTTATTTTGAAAGGCATCTTGATTGAAGCGATTGGTAAGTATGAATTTTACTTTTCTAACAAATATTCAGAAATCTCTGTAAATGCATTAGGAGTTATAAGCCACCAGTTTTTACAAACTGGAATGATTTTTGTTTGAACTGGAATGAGCACTTTGTCTTAATTGCTCTAGTGACACATTCCATTTTAACGCTGAAAACCATTTTTTATACCTGTAAAATAATGCATATATTAAAAGCATTTTTAACTCCCAAGTCAAATCACATCGTAATAAATCTCAAAATACAGAAATTTTTATAAGGAACAGGGAATAATTAGTTTACGAGTAGAGAGGTATTATTCCATATGATGAGGAGCATACTTTCAGAAACTGCGCAAGACGAAATTTATGTAATTTATATATAGAAACGAAAGTTGCACATTTTAATGCCGAGGGCCACCCTTTATACATGAAATATAATTATACATGATAGGACAATTTTTACTTCCGTGTCAGAACATTGGAATAAATCTATCAAAATATCCGATTACAGAAATTTTATAAAAACCAAAGAGTTATATAATAACACGAATTAATATTTCATGCGACGAAAAGATTATAAAAATAATGAATGAAGTAATAATAACTAATAAAAAATAAAATGTCACAGGAATTCCGCACCAAAACTTTTAGTATAATATATTCTCAATGAAAATACGCAACATGTTTCCAAAATTAGTTTATTCCATGATTTTTTTCGTTCAAAAAATACTTAGTAAAAATGTTTAAACTCTCTTAAACTTACATATTTTCATTTGAAGGAATACAGAATAATTTCGATAAAGGATTGTCGCACACAGAATTTACCCTTCTTCTGAGTTTTCTTTTCAGATAGCCGGCATTCTTGGTGTTCGTATAAATGTCTTGGGTCCTAAAAAAAACAGAAAACACAGAAAAGAAAGCAAATGCAATGAAAAAATCTAAGCAAAAAAATAATTTTTACTCAATAAATCACATTCTATAAGCTAAATCTCTCTCTCTCTCTGTATATATATAAAATTCAAAGTATATATGCATGTATATATGTTTATTCCAGCATCACTTCCGAACATCTGTACCACTTTTGATGAAATTTGGTACTCCTCAATAATCGGCTTGAAGCACTGTAAGGGTAAATAAGTCCTAAACCAGTCCTTCAGGGCAGGGTGGGGCAAAATCTCCAAACTACATGTAGCAAATAAGCCGACTAACATGCTTGGCGTTTATGATGTAACTTGATACACATGTCCATCATTAGCCACCTTGGAATACTACTATACGGGTAAATATGCCCTAACCCAGTCTCTCAGAATAGATTGAGGAAAAATCTCCAAAATACATGCAACAAAAAGGCCTATTGACGAGCTTGGCGGCGTGGGTGATTTTGATAAAATTTCGTACACATCTAATTAGACAACTAAAAATATTATAGGGGTAAATAAACGCTAATCCAATCCGTCAGGGTAATGTGGGGCAAAGTCTTTTAAATACATTTAATAAATGCGTCAATTGGCATGGAATTGGATATATCTGGGATATTTTGATGACACTTGTACATATATATCTCACAGGCTGACTAAAAGTAGTGTATGGGTAAATAGACTCTAAACCAATTCCTCAGAGAAGAATGGGGCAAAATCATCAAAATACATGTAAAGTCTTGGGCCGATTGATATGCTGTTGAATATAGGTAGGGCGATTTCGATAGACCTTGGTACATGTACTACTAATTACACAACTAAAAATATTGAAGGCATAAATAAAAGCCAAACAAATCTCTGGGTTAAGGTGGGTCAAAGTCGTTTAAATGCTTGCGGTAAATGGACGATTGACATGGAATTCAATACAGCTGCTGCAATCTGATGAAACTTGAGACGCATCTAAAAGTGCTTCAGGAATAAATAAACGATAACCCGCTACCTCGGGTAGGATGCAGCAGAGACATAGGCTGACTGACACGAAAGTCGATATTGCTAGAGTGATATTGATAAAACTTGGTACGCATGTTTTTCATTAACCGACATGAAGTTAACCTCATATAAGCCCTAATATAATAAGCCCTAACCCAGTCCATCAGAGTAACTTGAAGCAATGTCTTTAAAATACACGTAAAAAATAGACTGATCGAAATGAAACACAACACGCAGGTTTCAACATATCGAACTAAAAATATGGAGGGATTGAATCTTTTTCAATCAATCCTTTAGGATGATAACTATAGATAAGACATATAGAAATTTTTATTTAGGACGGCTGAAGCAATTTCAGTGAAGCATGTTTCATTAGTTGATTTGGACATTTTAATTGTTGATAATTAGCTGGAAAATGACTCCAATATAGTTCAACAACAACAAGAAATATTGTATTGAGAATTGGTCCCTATCTCGCACTCTTTGGGGTGTGGTGGAGGTGAGTCATTGAAAAACATTTAACCAATAAAACAATTAACATGAAATTTTTATGGCCAGGATTCCTAAAATAATAACATGTTTCCAAAAATTGTCCAACAATGCAAAAATATGTGTAATACAATATACAATGATACATTATAAAAGAAAGAAAATTTGTTCTTTTAATTTGTGAATCATTTCATTAAAAGAAAATTGAGAAATCGTCCCGAAATAAGTTAACATTACGTTATTCATAAATATTGTTCAGTTTTCTGTCTTCAAGAGACCTGAAAATATACCGGTAAATGCCTAGTATTTTGTTAGTAAAAATAATAAATAAACTTGTCTCAAAATCACTGATCCACAGAGCCACGATCAACAAGACTTAACTTATGGTTTCGATTTGTAATTCTCTGAATGGCGAGTGGGGGCGCTGAGCAAACTGTGGAGTGAGACCTCTGTTACTCCTCTGTAATCTAACCGAATGAACTGAATCTACTCTCGCTTTCGCCGATCAATGAAGAAGAGCCAGTGGGGCGACCCCTGTCGGCTGATCCCGGAACATTCCTGCAGTTGATCTAGGTGCGCGTCATCCACGGTGCGAAAAAGATCCACTTTAGTGATGCTGACTCTCTCAATATAGAATTTTATTATCGTCTGTTTCCCGTTCTCTTCCATAGGCATCTAGCCTCTTATCACGAAAAATTAGTGGCATCTTTTGATCTTATACATTTCGAGATGTTGTTCGGTTTCGCTTCGTTGTTGGCTACGTCGTTGCTGTGGAGCTGCTGCGTAGATGCGGCTTCTCCCCAACCCCCGTATGAGCATCACATATCCCCCAGTTAGTATCAAACGATTATCTCTGGTTTGTGTTTTTATTCATTTATGTGTGTTTATTTATGTCCATTGTAATGCTTTTTGTTACTGATCGTGTCCGGATAGCACTCAGCTGAAATCGGCGGCGAAAGAACTTCAGAAGAGATAAAAAAAAATATATCACCCAATGATGAAACAATTTTTGTTAGAAATACAACAAAACTTCTTAAATTAGTAATTAGTGATGACAAATGTATGCTAAAAAGGTGGAGTTAAGCAGAGAAAAAGGTTTTGGAAGGAGAAAAGTCCAGAATATATGCTATTTGAGTTATAAATGCTTATAACTTTTCGATTCTGTGAATTGCTTTTTGGTAAGGTATGAAAGAAGTAATAAATAGAAAAATATTCATATTACGATGTCAAATACTTCACTTTTAATTTGAATTCTCTTTATTAATCATTTTATTATATTAAGTTTATCTTAAATCACTAAACTGCGTTTATTTGCTCTTGATGTGTTTGTTGAGTTGTAAATATTCATGCAAAAACTGGATAAATATAAAACAGGAAATAATAGAACAGATCTTTACCAAAATATTTCAATGCAATAAAATGTAGCCAAGCATTGTCTTCATTTTATGAAGAGTACTGCAATAACATATGGGAGATAAGCAGGGAAAATATGTAACTGTTTCCTAATTTCATTCCTATTTCTTTCATTTGAAGTTTTTTTTTTTGTATATTTTTTGGTGACATCAATATTTTCAGGAGTTTTCACTGTTATAAGGAATTTCATAATCTTATGCCCGTAAATAATTATACTTTTCAATCTGATATGGAGAGACTTACCGTGAGTACGTCATTAAAATAGCAAACTAGGTTTGGTTAAAAAAGTATTCGGCAAGAAAATTGAAAGAACATACTTCATAAAGAAGTATTTCAATATTTCTTAAAATAGTAGTTCTACATGGGTAAAGAAGAAGTGATGGTATAAAAGGCACAAATGATATGAGAATTTTGAAGGCATATCTTTCAATGCAATGTGATATCGACTCATATTTTTATCTTCAACATTTTGAGATATTTTATTCATCAATATTTTCGTCCTTAACCCATTATGTCCAAATCACATTTTTTCGATATTATTTTGTATACTAATATTACATGTCGGAAAATCAAACATGAAATTTTTTTTAAAAAATGCTGCCTAAAAACTTTATGTGTTAATACCCTCCTCAGCCTAGCGTCCCTATTTAGGCAAAGTCTATTTATGCCAAAAAAATCCTTCAAAATTTAAAATTATTCGAAATTCCAAAAATAAATTTATTCTTACCATTGAATTTACTGATATATTTGCTAAATGTAAATAAATTGATTGATAAATGATTAAACAAACTTAACCTTTTCTACTTTACATTGCATAAAGCTGCTTTCTAGCCCGACTTGAAAATAAAAAATGCTATATTATCAACCGTCCGCTTGATACGTTTTACCATCGATTGAATATAAAAGAAACATCACTTAAAAATAATTTTTTTGTAAAAAAATTCTTGTGAATTTATGATGCATTTCCAGAAGCGTCCCTATAAACCTGGGCATTAATGGTTTAAAGTTTAGACAGGCTTGACTCAAGTATTTTATTGTAATGACGGAATTCTAAACGATTATGTATTCTTTAATAGTGTAGGTCATAACTTGTGCTACTAGATAAACAATAAATTGTGCATTTCTTAATATTTCATTTGATATTTCTACACCGTACACTAAATTATTAAGAGTCTTTTCTTTACTCTTCAACAATTATACCGAACAAATGGTTCGTGCTTTCTTCACAAACAGGGCTTTCTGAACATTATTTAGCATCTCATCGACCAATTTCAAGAATGTTTTGAAATTTTTAATAAACATTCTCCTTGAATTCTGGAATATTGTGGGAATTATTGGCAAAAGCATTATCTTTAAAAAAGTTGGTGTTAAAAGTTATTCGCCTGAGTTATTGTATTAGGGTATCTTGTCAGAGCGATGAAACATTGGCACCGAAAGTTGACTTGACAATTTTGATTCTTTCAATTAAGAAGAACTTTTCCACTATGATTTTCAAATTTTAAGTACCTTTCAATTTGATTTACTTCAAGATTAAAAGAATTGTTTAAATGGAATCACAACAAATGACTCAACAAAATGAATGAAAAAAATCTTTTAATACTCTGGTAATATTATTTCTTGTATTAACTTTTTAAATCCTGCTCACAAGTTCTAAATCAGACAAGGAAATCAGGTTAAATTGGATATCTAAGTAGGTCATATCCAGTCGCCATGGAAAAATAAACATTTTCCATTAATGCAACAGACATGAATCTATATAATCATTTGTAAATCATGTCTCGTTAAAAGCGAGGAAGAAGCAAAAAAATTTATCTTACATCGGGATATAAGCTACTCTTCCCATCGAATATTTTATACATCATCTGATATTAGATGTATGCAGCCTCAGGACAGAATAAAGCATTTTTCTTGATTTCCCTTTAAAAACTTTAATCAAAATTTTTATAATAGCTTTAACTCAATCAAAAAAGGTTTTTATTCTAGTTAGATTTTGGTGATCACATCAGGATTTCAGTAAGCAGTACAGTGTTGTAGTAAAAGTATCTTAGGTTTAAAGTTTTGTGGGGAAAAAAACTAACGAAAAAATGACTTAATAAATCCAAAAGAAGTCTCTCTGTCACTGAGAATTTGAATCGTTAATATGAAAGGGAAGAATGTATACTTCCTATTTAGTTGCTGTGATGAGCCGACAATGCAAGATTGTACTTTTATCTGGCTTTTGAAATATATCTAAGTGCGTTGCTGAAATTAAAATCATAATGAAATTTCAAAAAATTCCCAAAAGAAAAGTAATTGTCTTTAAATAAGTTTATGCTGCTATTTTCCGGTAATTCGATACAAATTTCACATCCAAAAGGACGTATGAGCATACTCGTGGAAGTTAAGGTTTCCATGACTAAATTAAACAGTCGTGGAAAAAGTTTACTCTTTATCCAGTTCAATGAGTAATCAAAACAAAGAAGAAGAAAAATGTAGCAAGATGTTTTTATATAAAAGATTTGAAACGGAGTAAAAGTAGTTAAAAATAGATTGTTTCTCAATTTTTACAAAAATTTCTTTGTTAGAAACAAAAACTTGTTGTCATCCTCTGCCAAACACTTATTTTGCATTCAGTTCCTCTAATTCAATCCTCATCTAATCAAAACCTCTAAATCTATCTTTATTCAAGTAATTTCTCTAAACAAAAAGGACATCTAGGGAATTCTTCTTAATTAACTCTTCATTGCTGCAGTTGTTCCCTCAAAAATATGGTCACTGAAATCATTATTTCTTAAATATTGCTGCATCTGGACATCACAGTTAAAGGTTCAATGATTTTGCCTAATTTGATCACAATTATTCAGGCAATTGGTGCTGATACTCATTAGCTCTAATTGTGATTGAATCCTTTATGACGCTGACACAACATGAGGTTAATAAGTTGAATGCACAGGTGCTGACATGGTCGTCAGAGCGAAATTGGAAACACCTTCTCCAGTAGGTCATGGTACAGATTCAAACTGGAATGTCATTCTAATTGATTGAAATAATTATGTTAATTGAGCAAGCAATTGTATGCAACAGAAAGAAGCACAAAAATCAACAGAAAGTATCAAAAGCTAAGCAAAACTAGATAATAAATTAAGTAAGCCATTGGAAGTAATAAAAAGATGCACAAATGTTTCGTTCAAGGCCTTAGTAAAAGTTTGTTGGTCACGAAAATTTCGAAAGTATACTCTGCTATCATATTTTTCTGTAATGTTTAATTAATATAAATGCGAATATTGTTTTTAATTTAACAAGTTTAATTAAAATTAAAATCTTGTAATGGATGGGTAATCAACAGATAGTTTAATTCATCACATGCCTAACGTCGAACTAATTCTAAACGTGTGAACAACATCCTTCGTCTGAAGTTTCCAATATTGACTTAACCAAAAAATTAAAAACAAAAAAATGTCTTGTATGCAAAGAAATTGAATGGTACTAAAGTATTGTAAAAAATCGGGCAATTTTGATTTATAGTTAATCAATACTTTCTTTGCAAACTTCGTTTTCTTATGCAAATTTATACTCATGAAATTACGAAAACAAATTAAGTGAAGGTGGTTTGTTGAAAAAAGTTTTTTTTATCTTTAAAAGACTTTCCTCCACATGCACTATGCAGTCAGAAAGGAAAGTGATGTTGATTTTTTCTTTAAAGGAAAGTAAAACATTTCTTATTCCAATAAAGAAAGTTATCTGTATATATATGTTTAGTTCGTAAAACCATTAAAATACAATATTAAAGTACAAGTTCACTTGCACTTTCCATTATTCTTCATCCTGTTTCTTCAAAGCCATTTTTAAGGCTAGAATTTAAATATATCAAGTCATGAAGAAAGAAAAACTGATGCATTTTGGAGGAAATATTTGTCTTAGAAAACTGTATAAAACTTCTGAATAAGAATATATTTGTAGGAAAATAATTCCATAAATTTGACATTTCATTATTCTGAAACAGCAAATGATATATCTTTTATTAGATAGATCATTTAATATTATGATTAAGATTAGATATATCAATTTAAGATGCATTTCAGAGAGAGATTTTTTTTGCTAATGTTAAAGCAAAACTAACTGTTTTCTGCAGCTAATTTGATTTCCTTCCACTCATTGCATAAATACATATTTCTCGTATGCCAAGATTAAATAACGCAATAGAATTGGTTTTGTTCCAAAATTATGAAAAGGAATATGTTAAGAGTAAAAATTGATTTGTTTCACATTCAAACTCAAAATTTTCTCTCTACAGCAACAATAACAACGAATTATTTTTTGATCTTCTTCACAGGATAGAAAAAGTACTTATTTAATTACAGGCTTCACGATTTAAGAATTTTTAAATAAATTAACGAAAAGTTCTCCGTTTTTCTTGGACATTATATATAATGTTCCGAATGTTTTAAAATGTACAAAAGAAAATTACATTCATTTATAACTTTCTATTTACAATTCAAGATTACGATGTTTTTAGATAAATGAAATTTACACTATTAAAATCCGAGAATAAACAAATGCATCAAGCTGTCTATCTATGTATGTATATGAGGCTATCCTCTCACGAACCGCTGAACGCAGAAACGCGCGAAAAGTACCAAAATATGGGAAATAATCCAAGGAATCCATTTCGACCATTTAAATTTCGAAATTACAATTAGTTGAAACGATATTAATAAAAACGCCAAAATGAATGTATCTATCGTACTGCCATCTCCTTTGCAGAGACTCCTTTCCGATTTTCTCCAATTATCTTTTCTCCCTATTATTTATCATTCACATCCAGTGTTCTTGCATTTTTTATTCATCTTTTTGAATCGTAGTAACGGAAGCTGGTTTGCATAAAAGGTTTCATTTTTTTTCTTTTTTAGCGAGCTTCCGTGGTTTGATTTATAAACATCTGAAACGAGTCGTTTCCTTGCACTTTTTCTGTCTTATGGGGTTTTACTTCGCAACGTTACTGTTAAAAGATAATAAAAAGACTAGATTTGAAAGGATATATACGTTTGTTGGGGAAAGTAAGTGACAATATTTGTTGAAAGAAACGGAGTCGGGCATATGAAAAAATATGGATCCAGAAATCTCAAGTGACTTCACTTCTTCTCTTCGCCAGAGAATGATAGCCCGTGCAATGCCGGGATTCGCAGGTAGTATATGTGATAAATTTTTATATATATCTAGTCTCTGTATTAAGCGACATTATCAATACATGGCTCCCTTCTCCACATAACAGGCTTCTAAAAGGCACATAACATATATACAAAATTATAAAAGAAATTCTATAACGGATTGCTTAGCAATCGCCGTTATGTTAAAAATCCATAGCACGTAAAAGTATTTCATAAAGACTGATGAATTTAATGCTTAAAAATAAACAAGCAAACAAAAAAACTGGATGAAGTCAGAAGAAAAGGCATATAAAAAAGAAAAAAAGGAAAGTCATATAAAAGCATTTGGCTTGTAAAATTGATATTTGCAAGGGTAATATAAATGATTTCAAGAGATCTTTGACTATCCAGTTTATTTTCATGGAAGACTTTATTTATTTAACTATGATTTATGCGACTTTAAAAACTTTTGTGCTCCAGAAATATTATTTTTCTAGTCAGATGATTTCTTTTTATTTTGCTGGCATTAATAGTATCATGAGTTCAGGTTAAAATTCAATATTACAAACGTCATATTGAATTCTATAGAAGTAAACAATATTTATGGATCCTTCTAAAAACGAGTATTATTCAACAATATGCATTTTCTTAGAAGTGTCTATAAATATTGTTCTTTAAGAATAACAACTAACTCATCTAGTATATTTTGTTATTTAAAAAATTGCCACTTCTATTTAGGTTCGTGGCAAAATTTAAATGTCTTCTTCAATACGTGGTTTCTTATATTTGCTGCGATTAAAGTGTATAATTTAGTTATTTTATAAAATACATATCTGCTTCCTGAAATAAAAGATGAAATCAGTTTATGTCAGTTTCAGTCAGTTATTTTTCTTATTCCACTGACAATGTTTTATGAACACAATTCTATTTTTATATGTAGGTCTACCTGCCTACCTTTAGGTATCGGTTTGGATGAGTTTAGTTATATTAACGTCCTGGTTTGAAGCAACACGAGGGCTATTTTGACCGCGGAATTTTGAACCGCGGTCAGATGATCAGGACGACACCTGGGCTGGCACCACTCTTTCCAAGCTCCCGCAACACACCAACGGGAGGACATTTGACAACTACAAATGATTTAACGTAAACAGGTCCAATACACGACTGGTCTTCAGCGGAACTTGCTTTAGAACCTGGAACTCTCCTCCCACAAGATGAGACCTTGCCATTGGACCACCGTGGCCCAGTTCAGGATATCGGAAAAATCTAAAAAGAGCGAACGAAAAAAAAGGCAGCCAACGTAGATAAATCAATAAGAAAAGTAGATGAAAGGGGGCGAAATATATCGATTTTCGTTTTGCGGCCTCTGCAAAGATTATTTCTAGATGTTCATAACGAGAAATAGCGGCAGAGACATTATCATTATTTTCTTGCTTTTTTTATATTGTTCAGTTGGCCTGCTGCTGGAAACTAGACAGACCCTTTCTTCGTTTGGAGCCAAATAAAAAAAAGTTTTGTTGTTGTTGTACATTCTTATATAACTTTACTTCGTTTGATGTTGTATTTTTCAGCAAATATTCTTATGAAAACCCATTAGTCAAAGGAAATTCCTTTTCACCATTGTCAAGAAAAGGTGAGCAATGTATTGCTAATAGCAAAATATGATGAATTATCGTTAAGGAATTTTCATTTTTGTTTCGTTGTTGAGAACAAAATAAAAGTGAAAATAAAATTTCACACCGTCAATATTGGTCCTACCAACATCTAATAATTTTGTGAAATTCTGCAAAGTTCTATATATACCTGTCTTAATTTATGTCTGTATTAGCATACTTTATGTTTTTTTATGTTTAATTTATGGGTGTTTTTTTTTGGTTTGAACAGACTATGAACGTTTTATTTTTGTCATGTACCATTTATTAATTTAATGTTTAAATTTAATGCTTTTATAATGTTTAATAATAATGTTTTTACGATATTCTGGAAAGTAACTTTTATGAAGATGGTCAGCAATTGGTTTTTTAACGCAATTGAAACATTGGTGACAAATGAGTCGATAGAATAATCATCTTCTAGAAGCTTCGAGCGGAAATTGACGTATCCGCACGGTTTCGAAGTTTTAAAGTTTTTATAGAAACATATCTAACAACTTAATCTAGAATTTAAAATAATACAGCAGTAGTTTATGACCTCAGGCAGTCGGAAGTGAAAGTCTTGAAATCAACGTTGACTTCAGCAAAAGTGCAATAGTGTTTGTATTGGGTCCTGTGATTTTATCTTCTGTTTACCTATTTTGCTGATAGGTTTATAAACTATCTGAGAATATATATATATCTTGCATACGGTTTCCTTGATATATAAAACATTTTTTTCATATGGTCTCATGTTAGTGTACAAACTAGATATATGAATAATTAAACAAGAAATTTCAAAATAAACTAAATATGAGTCTCTGAACCTTATTTCAAATGGAGTACCATAATTATCTATTGCTCCCTCCGTCAAACTGTAGTTGCTCGATTTCCCACCTTTTCTTGTCAAAAATTAGAAGTCGGATTTTTAAAAAATCAAGGAAGCCATTTTTTATTTTCTTTCGAAATGATGAAAACGTACAAAATTTAATTCATTGGTTTTATATCTCACATTCAGTCTAATAATGAAATATAACGGTGGTACTTTGTGTCTTTGACACTACATCGGCATTAAGTCCACAAAATATTGCTGAAAGGATCGTTTCTTTGTGAACTATCTCCTGGAACATGAGGCAAGTAGTAATGATTTTTCCTACTTATTTATTCCCACATTTTTATACTGTCTACACAAGTAACATTACAGAACCTTTGATTATCTATAACTAAATTTGTTCGAAAAAAAAGAAAGAAAATTGAATATGACAAATTAATTTGCTAGTTTCAATTAGGAAACGTGATATTTGCCCATACATACGTCAAAAAATGCATTGCCAGCTATCTAAACAAAGTTCCCTCAATCTGGACTTGACCCTTTTCTTAAATTGGAGGGTAAATGCATATCGCATAACTAAAGTTGGATAGAGGAAGTAATATATAATGGCGACAATATCTTATACAAAATTATTCCTTTGCTCCAAATTTATGTACTGGTTTTAAGAAACATATCTGCCTATACTATAAACCGGTATGGGCTCTGCTCCATACTCACTAACGCTTGCCAAACCCAGAAGGATTGCTTAGCAATCCTCTCAGATCTGCTATACAAAACCCGTTCACTTTGCTCGCTACAATGAGGACACTGCGCACCCTGGGAAATAAATAAATAAATAATGGTTGAGCTTAACAAATTTGCTTCTGATGCTTTAACTAAAATAAGAACAGAATAAATTATCCTAACAAAAATATTTATGGTTGTGCTTAATAGATTTGTTACCAAGATCGCCTTAATCGCGGAAACGGTTGAAAAACTCTCGAAAAGGAAACAAATTCAGGATTAAAAATACTTTATTATTAATTTTTATTGTGTACTTATAGTTAAAATAAGTTTTGATTTAGAACTTTTTAAAATGCTTAATTAACACGCGTTCTCTCTTTTTCAAAAAATATTGTTCCAAATAATTTAGGTTTATGCCATTTCTGGAGAGCAAGTTACTTCTAGTAAAGTTAATAGCCATTTTTTTTAATTTCTGAATCTCTTTTCTTCCGAACTTCAATAACATATTTACGTTTGGAAAATGAAATCGCGTGATCCAACGTTTGCCATAGATTTTGGCAACTCCTACAGCTAAATAGCGGGGGTTTTTTGAGAATTGTACAAGAGAAATATTTATATAGATATTTGTGAAAAATGCATGAGAGATGAATTTTTTCGCATTTGTAATATATTACATTTAACTGTAAGTTAATCGTCCTTACCTGTTCTGGTATATTTAGCAACAATTCCATATTAAATGATAAATTTTGCAAGAAAAAATGTATACCATTTCGTATAATGTCATTTATTTTGTCCACTATCGATAGTAACTACAGTAATTTATATTGCTTAGTCAGTCAGTATGCGACAGGTTTTGTACTGTTACAACAGGATATTTTCCCTTGATAATATTGGCGACTAGTTTCAGTGTTCAGAACTATCCTTAATGATACCAATTGTTTCTTATCAAGTAGCTTCTTCAGTTTCCGAAATGCGGATATGTTCCAAGACTGCTGATGGGTATGAACCTAATGTAAGATATTTGATCAATAAGTCAGATACGCCTATAAAAAGTTACCTCTTCCATTTTTCAAGTCTCAAATTTCACCACAGAAAATGGTTAATCAGGAAAATACATGTTACTCTAATTTGAAAGGAAGATTGGAGTGATGTAATAAAAATTATAAGTTGTTTGCATAGTTTCAGCGATTTAGAGTTAATAAAAGTTTCAAACATCCGTTTTTGAAGCGACACTCCATTCCATTCCATAGCCCAGGAGGGTCGACTCAACATACTGGTTGTAGACATTTTTTACTAACCCCTCGGAAAGAGAAATATGAGTATGAATTAGTGCTACGGGAATCAACTTCAAGAAACTTCACCATATTTAAACAAGGCAAGTTACATATTTAAATAAAAGTGTAACTTTAGGCAATTAGTGCACTCAATTATTGCACTTATTGACATAACAGCAAATGACACAAAAATACACTAGAAAACGACGGTGAACATAATCACCGTCAAAATCAAAATAAAGACACGATATAAAACAAAATACAAAACAAAAAACACCCAAAAAATACAAATCAAACAAAACATAAAAAATACAAAATAAAGAAAGCACAAAGAATGCGAAACAAACAATACACAGACAAAACAAAAACGAATACAAAGTAAACAGCACGTGTTAACACAATCGTGAACAATGCATAAACATAACAGAGAGGGAGGAAAAAAATAGGTGAAAAATCGAAATACAGCACTAAAAAAGCAACACTTAGAAAAGCAATCCTTAAAATCAAAATGAATTATTAAGCCATATAGAAAAAAATCACTTATAAGATTTTTGAAGAAAAAGAGAAAAGAAGTTTTTAAAAAATTAAGAAAAGATGAGCAAAAGACTTTTAATTAAGGAGAATAAAATACTTTCCAAATCAACTTATATTAAGACGCAACAAACACCCCACCAAGCGACAAGCAAGAAGAGCAATCTTTTGCGTAAGTTATCAGATCACAAACTGTCAGGGCCTATAATGCGATCACACATCTGTTTAGAAATTTGAAAACATTTCGCCCTTGAGTTTTATGAACCTTTAAAAACCAAGCTGCTTTGTTATTTGAACAGGGTTTTGTTAAGTGAAATCTCTCCGTATAAATGCACTCAAATAGATAGTGATCAGCGTCTCCTTTTCCGCCGCACAATCATATTGAAGTGTTAGAGAGGTAAAAACAATTTGAATCAGAAATGAAAGGACCATGTCCACACAGTAACAAAATATGTTAAGAATTTATTACGGATCAACAGTTCAAGATCCGGGAAAGGTACAAAATCTTTAAAACATTTTCCAGTGTCAGAGTCTGCCAAAACAGTTTCCAATTATTTAATAACTCTTGTTTTAAGTATTTTGTTAAAAAGGAATAAAGAATTAAGATATTTTTAAATTACCCTATTCGGTAAGTTTGGCAAAGTGGTCCACTGTCTCATTGCCTGGGTTACCGGTGTGAGCTTTCACCCAGGATAAACCGACGAGGCCAGCTGCCTTGGAAACTTTTTCCTTCAATTTTAATGATGAAATCTGATTTAGAATTAGGACTCCTTAAAATCTGTATTGACGAAAGGCATCCGTGTTTATGTTCATTTTGTGTCCTTTTACCGGAACCCATCAGGCTGCAAAATAAATTGCGAAGAGTTCGGCCTGAAAAACAGTGTTAAAAGATTCTAATTTGAAACAAAAGGGAGGAAATAAAACATTATTTTTAAAAGTGCGCATGGCGAATCCAACGTTGTCTTCAACTCTGGATCCATCCATGTACATCGCAAAATAAGCATCATTTAACTTTTCAGGAAATTCAATCATTTTAATATTCGAGGCAAGACTTCTCACTGGGCTGCTAAAATCAAAATTGTTTAATTCAGAGTAAGAAGGAAAAATGTTTCCAAATTCATCAGAGCTCCTAACTCAAATTTTAAACTTTTTGTAAGCCATCAAAGCAGATAAATATAGGGGGAGGGAGAATTCCCTCAAGAGCATTTAGTGCGTTGGTAAGTAAAGTGGGATAAGTTTTAGTTAATCTTAAAAGAAATGTTTTTTGATATAAATTTGTTTTTGTTTTTGTTAACTCGCCATCTCAGATGCAGGGCAATTTTTGGTTGAAACTCGCAATTTTGAACCATGTCAAATGATGATGATGACACATAACCCATGTTTCCGAATTTCTACGCCAAACTAACATGAGGACTCTGGACCCAGGGGTGGCTCCAGAGGGAGAACCGGGGGAGGGGGCAGGGCCCCCTGGCGGGGATGCTGTGCCATAGCATCCCCGACAGGGGGATGTATTTTACCCGTAGGGGAAAATTTTTGTACGGGGTATTGAACTGTAGTTGATAAATAATAATCTGGCGAAAATTTGAGACCGATTTCATTACACTCGTCCCCCCCTGTCGGGGAGATCGTGCCCCCCTGTTGGGCAAACTCTAATGCCATTCCTGGTCTGGACCCCTTAAGATGACATATTTAACATAAAATAGGCCTAGGGAGGAGTTTTGTTGAAATCGGGTCTAGAATCCGAGATCCAATTCCTCTCAGGTCACTGGTCACATATGTTCTGAAAGGTTCAAAATCTAATTCCATTTGCACATTTTTTCTCTTTGATACATTTTGAACATAAAAAAAGATAATATATTTTTAACTAATGCAAGGATAATATGCAATTTAACAAAAGCTTTCTCCAGGCCTTAAAAGCTTTATCAGTGAATGATTAACATTGTATTAGTGGATGTTCCAAAAGTTATAAGCTTATGGTTGCTAAAGAGTAGTGGCATGAATATTTAACTAAGCAGAATTTAAACAAATTGCTCCGTAAATGAAGTCATTTCTCTTTGCGAATTTCGTTCTCGTAACAGTTTGACAAAGAATTCACTGTCAAATATAATGGTATTTAATGACTATAACTAGTAGAATAGATGCAATTCAATAATTCGAATAAATTTTCCAACAACAGTTCGAAAATTCCTTTCAGTAGCGTTTAACTGACCTTCCAATAACAACCTGTGTTATTCTCCCATTATACTCTGCCTCGAATTTTGAACATCTTGGGGTATTAACTCATAATCTTATTTGAATAATGCTAGTAGTTTCATTTCCGGGCTTTCATATCTGTTGTTCAAAACAGCTCTTTAAATTGTCGTTAAATACAGTCCAGCAGCTGCTATGGGAATTCACGAATTACTCGTAGGACTTTTAAGGACTTCACAATAAAAATCAGAAAAAAATTGTCAGACAGTTTCTCTTACAAGCATAGTGATATACAGAATATTTATCAGATGTTATTGAAAGGATTGGTGTTATCAACAACCCCAGGGTTTCAAACAAGGACCGTACTTTTGCCAGCTACAAAATATCTTAGGGTTTCCCAACTAGATATCCTACCTGTAGATATAAACACAGTGACGTGTATAAAATACGCAATTACGACCTCCTAATTCGAAACAAATATGTTCTATTCGAGGAATTCTTCGTTCCAGTGAGGCGCTGATGAAGCCGAAATAAAGCTGCTTTTATTCAAGTTGACTCTGCCATACGACAAATCCCTTCAGGGGCAATTTAAGAGGGGGTAGTCCATGATCTCGTGGCCTTAGACACCATGGTAACAGTCGCCGTTTCTGTTTGATCGTCGACATGACAAAACAAAGAAGAAGAACGAAATATCTTTGTTTTATATGCAGATGCAGTACTCAGGAAAAGGAACTGTTCATGGTCGAATCACGCGACATTTCAAGGAGAAAGTTCGAAGCGCAGTTTTCGATTTCTTCAGAAAACGTGATATCCAAACGACGAACTGTCATGGTAATAGTATCAAAACTATTGATAAAAAGCATCTGATCCTTGTTAGCATTATGTACCGAGATTTCTTACCTCAATCATTCAACAGATAAACTAGCTTCGAAGCAAGTGTAACTCAACAAATATTCGGAAACATTGCTTATGCATAGTTCATCATCCTGTAAGCCAGTAGTGCGTAACTGGTATGTCAACAAACTTGGAGTCTCGAAATACGGTAGGAGAACCGATAATCCGGATTGATTTGTATTTGAGACTGTCCTTCTTTCAATGAGCTAATTACTTCGACAATATTTTTAACTACTTGGGCACTAATATTATCATTCTTGCATCATAATTCTTGTTATAATCATTACTTGTAATAAATATAAGCTTTAAGTTTCTCTGAATAAAGTAAATTTTATTCCAAGTAATGATTACTGTTATTTTTAATTGACCCTCAGGATTATAACGTCTTTATCATGAGATTTATACTATTTATTTTTCATTAATCTAATGTAAAAAAAAACCCGACAAGCTCTTCTTGCACCTCTCTTTGACCCTTTTGCGTGACTTTTGGTGTCGTTATACCCTCACCACCGCCTTAAAATTGCGTTTGATACATTGAGTGAACTGTTAGGTCAGGTCAAAGTTTCAATTTTATGTCTACGGAATTTTATTTCAAAAGATACACTGAGATGCAAGTTAATATACCGAAAATGTAATTTATCTTTAAGTTCTTGTCCAGTAAAATATTTTCAAATATTTTATGATCGCATTGCGAAATCGGATCAATCTAGCTATGAGAATATCTCAATATTATCTCACGTGCTCGGCTTCTGTATCTATTCATAAAAAGAGTTATAGAATTTGCGATATGGCGGTTTGATGCTTATGAACAACTTGACTACACTGTAATATTTTACAGAGCTGCAAAAGCACTATTTAAGGCTCACACTACTCACGGAAAACACCTAATATGTACGCGGCGAAGTACTTAAATTATAACGTTATCAAACGATGTGTTCCCCTTAATTGTCTCTTATACTTACGCAATCCGATGAGTTTTATGCATAGCATCGTCATGCGAAGAAGGGAATCGAATATGCGATTTCCACCTCTTTCATTTGGCAGACTAATCCAAAATTTAAAATAGACCAACAATTTTGGGATGAAAATACCAAATACAAAGTTCATTCATCTAGGTAGTTTGGTTTTTGGTCTAGGTTGTTGCGTTTTTGAGTTCGCATTCACATGAGCACGAATAGACAGATCGAGAGACATTAAAGCTTTTGACAGATTCGGTCCAAAACCTACAATTCTGGTGTCAAGACCGAACGCCAGATTTCATGCCACCAACTTGTTAAAAGTTTGTGTTTGATTTATTCTATTCTCAGACGGACAAAATTCCAGGAGTAGTTTTCTTCGTACTTATGGAAGTGTAAAACATGGAATTAATCAAAAGCTCGCGGTAAAATTCTTTTGACGATTCAGTAATTTCTTTTTCTATTCTTCATATACGAGAACTCAAGAAGCTATAATGCGCCGCTAAACAAGCAACGCCACCTATCTCAATTTTTTGAAATTTCCTAGAGGAAGAAAATACTCATCTTTTCGCAACTAATAACGAATATTTCTGAAATTTTTTTCACATCTGGTAGGAACTAAGAATGGGAAAAACCTACCTGTTTAAACTGAAAACCGAGTTTTTTTTTTGGTTATTTTTTTTTGTCCCGTAATAACCGGTTATTTTTCAAAATCCAATAACGGGATAAATAAACCGTATCGGAATATAGGCTCAATTTTAGGTTCGATTAGACTAAAATTTACCAATTTATGAAGCTTTGAAGTTCATCATCTTAGGCCAATCAAAGACAACCGGTTTCTCGAGGCGTCTACTGGTTGGCGGATTACTGAGATTACTGAACAGATAAATACCGGTCAATGGATTGATTTCCTGTAAAAACAATATTAATAAAATAAATAAAAATTTTTCTACAAACGGCGTTTGGTTTTTAAATAAAAAAAACCTGATTAACTGGTTATTTAAAATACCGGGGTTTTTTTGTTGTTATAACCGCTAGGTTAAACCGGAGGTGAAAAAACCTGAATAACCGAAAATCGGTTATTTTCACAATAACCGCCATCCCTAGTAGGAACATGAGACCACAAGTTCATATCGGATGTTAAAAAAATTCAGAAATATTCGTTATTGGTTGCTAAGAACTCAGTTCTTTTTTCCTCCTTGAAATTTCAAAAAATTGAGATAGGTGGTGTTGCTTGTTAAACGACGAATGGCTGATTCGCTTTTAAGTTCATCGCAAATTAAAATTATAGGCAAGATTGCTTTCTGTCCTTTTCAATGTCATTCCGACGTTAAAGAACAACTTCGAAACAGAAGAAGTCGGAACGAGATAGCAAACAGTATAATGCTCGATTATAGTAGACGTAGTTCTTAAATGTTTGTTATGTTTCATTATGTGGTGCACTGAACTAGAAATCGCCTTATATGAACACAGTTTATGGGTGTTATATAGACGTTTATTTTAACAGTTTCAGTGAGATTTAAAAATACGTGGCTTTTTTTAAAATAAAAGAAAGAAAAAGAAATAAATAAAAAACAATCAGAATTTAAGTGTTTATCTTTTGTTTAATAGGAAAAAGTTTTAGTTCAAAAATTATTTTAACATGCTAATAGCACATATTTGTATTCTACATTGTGAGTCGCGTTTCAAATTTAAGAAATTTATGTAATATATATTATTATTTTAAATATTTTTCACATATTCTATATGAATATTGAATGACAGTTTTGAAAAATGTCTTAGACCATATACTTTAAAATAATTGCAGGTCTCACTTGCATTAACACATTTGAAAACTTACTTCAGCGATTAAATTTTAAAAAACTGCATCACACTTTTATTTCTAACTTCCTACTTTAAAACTGAGGACCGTGCCCAGATTTTAACTTGAAGAAAAGAAAGTCCATTATTCCCTTATCTCCCACAATCCATGCAAATTGCCGACTTGAAAAATGGGGTTCAGCGCTGAAATATGCACCGGAAAAGACTGAGCTAAATGGGAAAATGGCCACATTCATCCGTTTTAATTTTGAAACAAAGCTAGCAGGAGATTAGTGAGGTAAATAAATGGTTCCGTACAACGATATTTGCGAAAGGAAGTCGGGAAGCCCGATTTTGGGTTGACAGGCGATATTAAAGACTGCGGAAAGCATTTATATTGTTAGACTTGTTTATCACGTTTTGAGGAAATAGGAACCCAGAAAGAAAAGCAATAAATTTGTGAAATTAAATGAAGATCTAACAGAACCTTTTTGAGAGGAGTAAAATCTTTCCTGGTCAAATTGATTTTTCTTAATTTTTACTTTCTTGTATATGAAGTTCAGATAGAGAAAGTATCGTAAACGTCAAAAAATTCGAAAACTAGATTTTGATGAATCTCCACGTTTTAAATCTCAGTGGGTCCGAAAAAAACATTTTTCGAATTATGTTCTGTCTGGCATCAGGCACGGGGCGGCGTTGATATGAGAATTCAAAATCGGAACTGTAGATTTATTTTATTTTATTATTTTAAGCAAAAGAATAAAATCTTTACAGTATTTCATGAAAATCGTTTGTACACCTTAATTTACTTGTTTATCTCTAAATCCTTTCTTTTGATGATAACAGTGAGATGATGACCAAAAAGTAAATTAAAAAATAAACACGTTCACTCACACTCAATGGTACGAAAACCAAAGTTGCATCCGCCGTAGAAACCCTCTACCGGCGAGAAAGTTCATCTTGCGATGGACTCGGACAACAAGACTCGCACTGAAATGTGGAAGCAAAAATAACCTTATTAGATAAAATTGGGCTTAATTTTCAAAAATTTATATTTTATCATTCAAGTTGCGCCTTGCGACTCCCGAACTATTATTTTGAAAGTATAAACTGAAAAATTTATCTTTGAGGAAAAATATTCCCAACCCGAGTCCTTGATGAAAAGAGATTCTATTGCTAAGTAGGAATAGCTTCAGCTAAAACCGGATTGCTGAAGTCATAGAAATATACACGAATAAAAATTTGTGTTAGCAAAATAAATTGGAAATAGATTTTTCGATAAATAACAACTTTGTACATTGATTAGTATGAATTATACAATATAATAGATTATAAGAAACATATAAATATAATTATTATTTATATATTATAAGAAAGTTGAATTACAAAACACTGGGATGGTAATTTCATACTTATTCTTTCACGAAATTGCCTAAGTATATTTATCACGCATAAAGTGATTATTATGAAAATTAAACATTTCAATCATAGTAAACTTGGAAAGGTTTCTTCATTGAATTATTTTTTCCGTATATAATATTTGCCAAGATAATTTGAAAGCAATGCATATCACAAACTCCTCCCTGCCAAAATATTTTCCTGAAGCAATTTCTGTCTTTCTAAGTTCTAATTTAGATACTGATTTTCTCTGGACACTGTTGACCACAATATAAAAAAGCCGTTTTCTTATAAATGTATCAATGACTGGTATAGATTTTTCAAACTTATGCTAAAATCAAAATACTGAAGGTCATAAAAACCTTGCATATACATTAACTATGTTGTTAGTATGTTCCAAAGCTTCTGAGAGACAGATGTATTAACAAAGCATCATAAAATAATTTTACTTTAATTGAAGGTTTCTGCAAGAATTTTGTCTCGTATCCTCGAGTGTAATATACTGATTTTGAATGAATGGTCCAGTGTTTTGGATAAACAGCAATAACAACGAAAAGAATAAACGAAAAAAATTTGAAAAAGTATGAAATATTTTTCGCGAATGAATCAGTAACGTCAACCGTATCGAATAGGAAAAATCTTCATATAATTTGAGACTCGCCTCGATATCCGCGCGTGTAATATATTGATTTTGAATAAGAGGTCGGATATTTTGGATAAACATCAATAGCAGAAAGAAGCTTCTGTAAAGGTATGAACTGAAAAATATCCTATTCCTATTCCTGAGATAAATTTTATATCCAAACAGTTGAACAAGGATCCAAAGTCTAGAGATTTGTTCATGGCAAATGATTCAGAAATGTCAGAACGTATTGGAAAATGAACCCTCCATGTTCAGACGTATTGACAAATAAAGCTTATAAATTATTCATAATATCTGAAAATTTTGCCATAAGAGGAAATTATTTCTTGCCATTTGAGACTTGCCTAGTATCCTCGCGTGTAATATATTGATGTTGAATTGGAGGTCGGGTGTTTTGGATAAACATCAACAGCAATAACGAAAAGAAGCTTCTGGAAAGGCATAAACAAAAAAATAAATTTCCGATCCGCTGTATGTTTCTTAGTATAACATTCATATCCAAATATTATAATAAAGAATCGAAAATCTGATGAACTCTTCTTGACAAATGAGTCGATATTGCTAAAACGTATTCAAAAATAAAATTCCATATTGAAATGTGTTGATAAAAAAAGTTTATAAATTATTGATTATATCTGAAATTTTGGTCATAAGAGACAATTATATTTAAATCGAATACGAAATTTATTCTCGTAATTTGATTAAACTGAAAACAACTATTATCATTCAAAGTAAATTTGACTACAAACCAAACACACAGTTCTTGGTATGGTATCTGTCATCATTTTAAAAATCCGAATTGATATGTGTTTTTAAAAAATCGCAGTCTATATTTTAGTATACTTGTGTTTTTAGTTGAAAAAAATGACTTATTTATAAATTGGTTGCTGAAATTAAAATGGAGTTTGATTTCAAATGTCTTTTTTCCCACTTATAAATTGATACCGAAAAAGAGCTATTTAAAAGTAGAAAAATTACTTCAATAACATTTCTCTCAGAACTTTGAAAATAATCTTCTATGTTTATTTTGAAAGAACGTTGTAGGGAGATGATTTCTCCATATTTGTAGAAAAATTTCTTAGAACGCTGTGAAATATTGTACTAAACTCTTTCGCATCCAGATCCAATCAACCGGTAATATAAAAATAACGGCACTTTTAATAGTATAAATTTAAACTCGAGATATGAGATAAAAACATATAATGGTTAACAATTTCGGAATATTTTTGTATGTATGAAGAAAGGTTGTCATAAGAAGAAGGATGATGATGAGAAAGGAAGGAATGAAGACGAATCGCAGACTATGATTGATGTTACTAGACAGGAAAAAGACGAAGGATTGCAGACTTTCTTGAAATTTTCCAAGGACTATTCATCTAGGCACATGATCCTGGGAAGTTTAATTGTATACAAAGTGAGCCTTTAAAATTTTGGCGACATTCTTGTAAACAGGCAAACATTGGAAATTATTTGTCATCATCCTAAGAAATGCGTAACATTCGTTTGATAACATGCATGGTAATATTAAACTGTTGTTTAATTTTGTTTTTCGGAAATTTGAAACTGCATGTATGTACTTTAATTTTAAATAATCTGTACAATTTTCTATATTATTTTTTTAATTGTAGTTGATAGATCGAAAAACATGATTAATCGATTTCGCATGCTGTAATATCTGCATAAGGCATCACTAAACATAAATAGGAAAATTCTAGAAACGTGAATTTAACTATTCAGAAAATAGTCTACTGTAATTCGTTGAAAGAAAAGTACTTTTCTCAAGAAGAAGCAATATTTTAGTATTGTAAAAGGACTTTTTCCAGAATCTATGATATAAAAGACTTCACACATCTGGTGGAGGGTATGAAGTATAATTTTCTAGAGACCCCTTCTCCCTTAATGTGAAGAATGGTAGCGTTTCGATGCAATTCCTCTGGATGCGTGACACGCCTTGTTGCTATGATGTCGACGCACAGTCAAACCTGTGTTCAAATATTTACACCATCACTACATTGTAAAAAAAATTAGTGTAACAAAACACTAAGAATAGTGGCAACTACTTTACACCAAAAGTGGTGAAGTAAAACGCCAACAATTATTCTTGGTGGAGTGAAACACCAAAGATAATTCTTGGTGTAATCAAACACCAAATATAATTCTTGATGTAATCAAACACCAGGAATGTTCCTTTACACTACTTTTGGTGTAAAGAAGTTGCCACCATTTTTGGAGTTCAGTAACACTAAATCTAAAAAAAATTAACACGTAAAATTCAGTAACTCAGACAAATTCTAAACTAAAATCAACAAAAAATTATTTAAAAAATTCTAAAAAAACTTTGAACCGCAAGAGTGAAAATAAATATTCTCACACAAGAACGCACTATTCCATTGTAACTCAAAGACTGTGCGAATTATATTAAAACAGTAAAAAAATAAGAATAAAATAAAATCAGCTGTCTTATTATCGTCTGCTTGTTTCAGGTGGGGAAAAATATGCAAAATATTTACATCCATAAAAACAAAATATCGTGAATGAAATATCAAAATAGGCTAAAATTTTCCGGTGCATTCAAATACAGTGGCTCCCAAAAGTGTTCGTACACTTACGGTTTTCAATGAAATGGGCCTCTATCCATGAATTAAAATTAATATTACGGAATAGGTATTTAATAATAAGATCTATAAACTGTTCTTAACAAAACCACATGAAATATTTTAAAAACATAGTAAAACTTTATTTTTAAGAAATCAATAATCAAAAAGTAACAAAAATTTTATCTCACAAAAGTCTTCGTACACTGAAATATTTTCGGATAAATTTATAACTTAAATTATCGTCTGTCACTTTATTTTTATTTTTGCATTGTGTGGGATTTAGAAAATCGTTTGGCTTTAATTTTTGCTTGCTTACACCGTAATATTCTATTTATTATTTAAAAATGGCTCGTAGTCGTAAAGAAACAACAATAAGTATTCGAAAATTGATTATTTTTCATCATAGTAGTGGTAAATCAGTTCGGAATGTCGCTAAATTAGTTAATTTATCCCATTCTACAGGGCAATATGTGATAAGACGTTTTAAAGACGAAAATCGGATCGAAAAAAAGGTAAGAAAAGGTCGACCGGCAAAGTTAACAGAACGTTATTAGAGATTTATAATTAGAAAATTTGTGAAAAATCCACGTTTGAGTGCTTTAAAAGTTTCTGCAGAATTTAATGAAACATTTTCTACTCCAATTTCACCTGAAACTGTTCGACGAGTTCTCAGAGCAGCTGGATTAAGTGGGCGTTCTTCCCGTAGAAAATTTTTTGTTAGTGCGAAAAACAGAAAGCTCATGCTTTCCTTCGCAAAATAAATGTTAAATAAACCCGAAACGTATTGGAACAATGTCTTATTTGCAGATAAAAGCAAATATAACATTTTTGGTTCCGATGGTATTTAGAAGAAAAAATTAGGAGCTAATCCCAAGAACTTAGTTGGAACAGTTACGTATGGCGGTAGAGGTGTCCTTGTGTGGGAGTGCATGCCAGCATCAGGACTAGGTAATATGGTATTTTTTGATGGTATAATGAATCATTCTCTTTATTTAAATATTTTAAAAGACAATTTAAAATTATCAGCCAAAAATTTGGGTATTGGAAACAATTAATTTTTATCAAGATAACGATCCTATGCATACGGCTCTCAACGTTCGCCTCTGGTGTCTCTATAATTGTCCACAAAATTTGAAAGCACCACCTCAATCGCCAGATTTAAACCCAATAGAACATATTTGGAGAGAACTGGACATTAGAGTACGAAAACACGACATTAAAACTAAAAGCGAACTAAAAACAGTAATGATGGAAGAATGGATGAACATTGATGTAGAAATTACAAAAAAAACTAGTGAAATTTATTCCCAAACGCTTAAAAGCTCTTGTGGATGCTAAAGGATATCCTACTAAATATTAATTTAACGAAAAATTAGAATATTTACTAATATGTAGAGATTTTTTTAAAGTGTACGAAGACTTTTGTGAGATAAAGATTTGGTTAGTTTTTGATTATTGATTTCTTAAAAATAAAGTTTTACTACGTTTTTAAAATATTTCATGTAGTTTTGTTAAGAATAGATTATAGATCTTATTATTAAATACCTATTCTGAAATATTAATTTTAATTCAAGGATAGAGCCCTATTTCATTGAAAATCGTAAGTGTACGAACACTTTTGGGAGCCACTGTATATACAATTTTTAACTGTATCTTTAATGAGTAAAAAGATAGAAATTTGAACTTCAATAAAAAGTTTGAAAAAAAGATGAGGAAGAAAGGGTTGCAACAAAAATGTCCTGAAATAATGCATGCCAAGAATTGTGACAAATTAATATTTCTTCTGTTTTCACATTCGTGCATTTCTTAGGTTTTTCTTTTTTTTGTAATGTGAATTTAATAAATTCGATTTTTCTGATTTAATTCTTCTGGATTATTGAGACTCTTGTTATTAGAATTGATATTAATTTGCTTTTCCCACTTGAAATAAAATTTTTTAAAATCATTGGTAAGAACTTCTTAGTTCTGATGGAGAATTTCTTATTATACTGAACAATTCCACAGGAATACAGATTTAACTTTACTTAATAATATTTTATTTAACACAGGCATTGAGGCAAATGAAATATTGTTCTTCTACAAGTTAAAATGTCAAGGATTATACTGGTAACCCATGCTGTTATTTCTTCACCAATTAAAAGCGAATGAACTTATGCTTTTTCTGAATGTATTTCATCAGCTCAGAATATTGTTACCTTATTGCATTTCAAAACGAAATTTTTGCGATACAATTTAGAATAACAAAAAATAATTAAGGATGCATACACTGATTCAAAAAATAAAATTGTTTCGTAACTCAAACTTAGGAATTCGAACTAGGCATAGTAAAAAAAATTTCCGAAGCATAGCATGTGTAATATACAAATTGAATGTAATAAAATTCTTAAATACAAATGACATACATATAAATAAAGTTATATTTTCTTATGAAAACTTAATTATCTTTATTACACGACAAAAAACACGCATACCTTTTATAACAACCAAAGGAACAGCGAAGCAAATCAGGCTGTTTATAAATAATCTACCGTTGCCATCGGAGAGTTTCCAAACGTACGCCAAAATTGATGTTGTTGGCTTCTACTTATTTAAACATGAAAAAAGCAACATGAACTATGAATACTCCATTTAATTCAATTTATTTCTTTTTTTTCAAGAAGAATCTATTTGCAACGGAAATGATCAACAAAATTCTAAAAACTACATTTTTCTACTGTTGCCACAAAAATATGATGTGATGAACAAAATTAAATATGATAAAAAATAAATGCTTTAAATAAAAAGAAAACGATATTTACAAACAAATATTAAATGCTTTAAATAAAAAGAAAACGATATTTACAATCAAATATTAAATGCTGCGTGAGCTATAATTCAGCCACTACAATGTTTTCACAGGTAAAAATAATTCACGAATGGTGACGAGTGCGTGTGAGCATGGTGTAAGAATTCTCCAGTATTGGTGTTTGATGCAAACTATATCACTTAAAATGTATAGGAACGCTTGATTTGGTGTTAGCTTGAAATAAAGTGTTTGTTCACACTGTTTTCAGGTTTTTCAACACCAAATTTGGAGTGACATTACTCCACAGTTTTTACAGTGTACAGCTGCACTGTATCATATGAGCAAATTTCTTTTTACTGCAAATTGCGCCTGACAGTTTTAAACAATAACTTATATTATATGAAAATTTAGGAAAAATAAATGATGATCTTCTAAATAATTTAAGCAAAATTAACTGAAAAAACTATATATTTTAGAAAATTTAACGCAATTTAGATTGAACTTAACGTTAACGATTGATTTAACGTTAATGGTTCTAATGTTAACAGAAAACGATACAAAATAAGTTAGACAAAGCTTAAAAAGTAATAAGAATCGAAAAAAGTGAATTGAAGTTCTAATGTGAGAAATAGAATTATATTGCTGAAAGAAATATGAAGTGGAAAAAACAATTATTGCAATCAGCAAATGAATTGTTCTTATTGTTACGAGCACCAATTGCACGATGCGCAGTTCATTCAATATTGTATCTGTCGCGAGTCACTTTATGTTTAATACGTGAACAAGAATGGAACACACAAATTTCTTTGTTTCGCAAATGTTGTTTTTTGTTTGTTTGTTTGCAGTGAACCAAGTGTTGTATATTTTATAAAGATGAATGGGTTATTTTCTTGTAAATAATAACACCCATTAGTTTTCCAATGATTTAGGAAAAGGAAAGTGCTATATACCAGGTGCATGGTTCTCACACTCCAACTCTTTTAAGTTTACTACTTAACCTTTAACAGGTGAATTACGATTCTGTAAAGAAAATATTACATTATTGTGAACGTTAGGAAACAATTTTGAGGGTTTCCACAGCTTTGTTTTCTGGAAATTGAAAATTCTTGTGGTTCTGGCTCTTAATCGGTAGATGATAGATGATGAGAATATGGTGTTTTTTAAACAATAAAAGGGCCATTTTTCGCTTAATAGAAGTGAAATAATCAACATCCAATATTTTGCTGCTTTCTATCTCTTTAAATAAATTTTAGAAACTGAAAGTAAATTGTTTTAAACAACTTATATTTCTTTCTACATATTTTTACTTTCTCCCATACATAAAACGTATCGCAATCATTTTTTGACAAATTTCCTTATTTTAGGCTTCGAAGAAACAATTTTTGGAACTACATCCTTATGTCTATCTATCCATATGAATGTAAACATAATAATTCCAAAAATCATCATGTTTGATACACAAAATGTCATAGTCGATCGTGTGACCATAATTTAGATCTGAGTTAAATTTTGGAGTGTAACCGTCAAAGTGAACAGGTACTTTTCCTATACACAAGCTCTATTTTCTTTATTTCTGGTATGAAACAAAATGAGCCATTTTTACAATGATTTTGTAGCATGCGTATTGTTATTCACGTTGAATAGAAATTATTTTATCTACGTGCCTGTGCTTTGGTACTCTCGTCGAAAGGAAATATAACATATATTCATAGCTATTGCAATTATTCACACCCGTTTCAACAACTCCTCTGCGTGAAAAGAAACAAAAAAACCACTTATATGTGAGATCGTCATCGAAAGGAAAATGTTTCCGATTTTTAAATTTTTTGCCTCTTTAATTTTGATTTCCGTTCACTGAGAATCATTTAACATCTTTCAATTTCCGCTGCATTAAACTTGGAGTAATTTTCTATCCGTACTGCTGTTCCAAGCAATTACTGAGGTTTCTTTTACTGCGGGCTCAGTACGGTTTTTACGTTTGCAGCACTCTCCTTGATAAAGAATCATAAAGTAAAGTCTTTCCATCAAGTTAATGTTATCTTTAAATCGTATAATGCAGTTATTTCATAGAATAACTAGGTATTCAACTAGGTAATTCATGAAATGCCTAGTTATTCTAAGAAATAACGGATGCCACGCTTTATCTGTAACATATATATACATAGTTGAAGTTGAGAAAAGGTTAAGCAAGAAGAAATTTAATTGAACAGTGCTATTAGCGTAATTATTCCAATTTTATGTAATTTTATATCAGGTTGCTCTTAATAAATTTGGTTTACTAATACTGAATTATTTGGAAAAAAACAGACTTGTATATTTTTAATCGATCCTAAAACTTGTGTTCTCGGAATCTCTAGTTTATTCAGGCCAAGATATTTAGGGAGTGGAGTGTTAAATCAACCCCTGCGCAGTTCAAAAGGTCCCTTCTCAGTTCCCTAGGTGCAATCAGCCAATCTATTTATCCCAAAACAAAGAAGCTATTCTCATTTTAAATATTTTGAATGTCTAGTATGGGAGCAATTTGCAGTAAAACATCAAGCGTTTAATTTCACAAATAAGTGGGCTTGGGTTGCATTTTATAAGCTAAAATATTACTTTTGATAATAATTAAACAGTTTAACCCTGTTAGGATTAAGTTTCTTCCTAAATTTTAATTTAAAACTTGCGTAAGATTTTAAGTATCACGTACAAAAATTCATCTAGCTCGCTGTGGTTTTGAATCACCGCGTTCACATACATATAAACAAACAGACATAATTCCAGCTTTTGTTTGGACCTGAGAAGGTCTGAAACAATGATATTCATTAACACCTCGAAGTCGATTTTTCGATGATTAGTACACTTTCTCTAAATAAACTTCAGGTGACAAAAAAAAGGAAAATAATATTTCTTTAACACGCTCAGGACCTCATGACCCATCGATGGGTCATTGAGGTTTCGCTAGTGCACACGCGTTTCTAAAAGTGGGTCTCCTATTATTGAACATTTTGAGCTGTATTTGAACAATTTTAGTATAGAAGAACTGTTTACTGAGTGTGTGCCTGCGTGCAGGGTAGACCGCAGAATTACGAAATTTGGCACAGATATATTTTGGATTGTGGGAATGTGCACCTCGTAGCCCTTTTTTGCAATTTTAATTAGAATTGAAATTAATTAAAAATTAAGCGAAATTTTGTCGTTTATCCAGAAATATAAATCTTCCGAAATATAACAGCACAAAATCAATTTTGCACCATCTGAAAATGTAAAAAATTACCTTTTCAATGATATTAATTAAGTCCTGTACAAATTTTTTTAAAAAATTTTAGGCATAACTTACAACAATAATTTTCATTGTTGCAATGAAATTGAAATGGTTTCCATTGTTTAAACAAGTTTCTCTTCCATTGTTGAAAGCTGAGGTAATATCTTAATGTTTAATGTTATGTCTTAATTCTTTTTATCAATATGTTTTAATCCAAATAGCAAGTTGCTGGAGGTAAAATAAGCCGCGCCATTTTAATGTTGAAATGAAATGCATGTTCTGCATGAGAAATAAGAAAGTGAAGTTGGCACAGGCAATCTGCAATTAGATGTTACATGACACGGATAGCACCTTGAAACCCTTGGGGAGGTTCATGCTGATAACGATCAGAACAGGTGCAAGACCATTGAAAGAATGTGGATAAAATATCTATCACAATTTGAAATTTAAAATTAACTTTTTAAGGGAACCATCAAAATAAAATTATGCGTGCGAGATTCAAATGAAATTATAGCTCATGACCCTATAAGGAGAGAAATAGTTTCGTTTTTACCTTAAAATAACATTTATTTTCATAAATTTATTTCAGCTGAGAATTTTGTTTCTTAATGTTGGTAATAGGAAATAGTTTTCTCTGATGACTAAATCTGATATTTTTCATTGGTAGATGATTCAGAGTTGCACTGCGAATTTTCAAGTAAACCAGCGAATATAGTGCATTTTCTAATTTCATTGAAATTTTTATGATTATTTTCCAATCTTCCTTTACATATGAAGAGTTTAAGAAAATTGAAGAATTCTAGAAAAAAATTGTTACAAATATATTTATAGAGTTTCAAACGGAAAAATATTGAGTTAAATGAATATAAACTATTTCGGTAATTGTTTTATTGAATAAGTTATAACTTGCTGCCATACTGCAAACGATTTATTTATTTTCTCATAGTAGGTAAGCTAATTGCTCCATTGCAAACGATTTATATATTTGTTTGATCTGTGTGAGTTTTTTAAGCAATGCATGGCATCATTCCAAGCGCTGATTATTATCGGCCAATACTTTTGTGAGTTAGTGTTCGAAAAATTAGATAATCTACGTGTAACAGTTATGTCTGGTGAGAAACAAGGTTAAAAAATATTTATGCTGCAAAATTTATAATCATCATCTACATTATTCCATAATAATATCTTAAGTTTCTTATTGAGCGTTATATTTATACGTTTATGAACATTCTTAATTCCTTCAACAGTTATTGCTTTCGATGAATTATTATATTCAGTATCAGTGAGTTTTCCCTTTATGATAGCTAATGTTTAATAAATAGGTATCAAGTCTGTAATGCATTCGGTATTAAGTGTGTTTAGGTGTCAGGTATTAAATGTATAATATTTGAATATCATTGAATGCTTTATCTTTCTTAACCTATTAACTCCCAAAGTAACTTAAAGTATAGATTTCAATAATTTTTTTAAAAATTATGCTTCAAACACCAAGATTAAGCAAACTGTGAAGTAAAATTAAATTCGGAGGAAAAAAAATGGGGTGGGGAAAATCATTTTAAAAAACACTTTTACATAAATATTAAAGATAATTTAAAATATAATAAAATATAAAAAGTGAAAACTACTTTCTAATTCCTTGCATTACCTCAAAAATAAACCAAAGGAAAAATCAAAAAATTCCAAAATGACGACATTTTGACTTCAAAATCTGGCTAACTGGTGGTATAAACCTGCTGAAAATTGTTTAGGAGTTTGGTAATGCCTGTATCTATAAATTTCAAGCAAAGACAAAGCAAAAAAAAAAATGGAATGCATTCGGTTTAGTCACGGAAAGGAAATGTAATTGTCCTATAAATAGGACGTTGGGTGCTAACGGGTTAATGAAAAATTCTTCATTTCATTATTTCTGCATTTTATTTTGTTGGAATAATTGATTCTTGTTTTTATCTAATTTTCGTGTTATATTCTTTTAATATTTTAAATGGAGGTCATCCTTTTTCACTTTTATTTCGGCATTTATCATTATAATTTCCCTGTTTCTATTCAGTACATCCTGACATGTCTTTATCATTGTGTTATTTATTGGATATTAGCGACGCATATGAAAAAAAAACATGACGAAATGCTATAAATAGTAATTTTTTTAAGTCTTTCAATTCTAAAAAGAAATTCTGTTTCCATAACGTACTAAATCATTTCCGATATTGGACTGTTATATGTTGTCAAAAAAGAAAAACATCTTTGCGTATATTATCATTAATAGAAGTGGCCAGTAGAAACACACCACTCACATTCTTCATAAATATGGCATTATAAATTTAAATCGGGGAAATAATACTGTAGAAAAGAAGGCAACTTTGATAGATTTTCAATAGGAACGCATGATTGCGTCATCGTTTTTGTTATTGCGTCAGTGTCGTGTATATAATATAACAAAATCTACGGTCGACTTTTTATTGGCTGTTAATGTAATCATACTTGAATAATTTAAAAAATACTTGATTTAATTCCTCCATCTTATCATCAAATCTGCTTTCATTTTGTTTATGATCAATTATTTTAGTTAAAGGAGATATGAGTACGGGACACAGTTAATATATTTTGTGATGAATTAATATGAAAATAATATATATATTTTGCAAATGTCTGACGTGCATGTTATTTTTTTTCTGTTTCGCAGGGATGGTGGAATCACCCCAGAAGTGCAGCTTGGAGGACGACTGCGGGGACGCAGAACTGCTCACCTGCGACCTCGAACTCAAAGTGTGCAAGTGCAGAGAAAAATTCTCGGTCCTCTCCTCCGCCGGATCTTGCATACCAGGTACGCCCCCTATGAGATAATTAGGAAGTACTAGTTTTAATTTATACATGCCTAATAAAAATCTCTTTGTACAGGAAAAGCTGCAGCACATGTATGGACGAATTTTCTGTTTTGTTTGTTGGGGTAATGTAGAACTTCCGCTATACCGACCAACTTTAAGTGCAATGCTTCGTCAATGGGAATCTTCAAAATTTCAGCACTCTGTTTCAAGATGTGAATTAATGTTTAAAGTATTTTTCATGCTACGTCTTATAAATTTGATGCTCCTACTGCTGTAGCTCCCAATGCTTAATTAAAATAAGTCTCATTTTATGAATTTGGCGATTGCTTAAATTGGAGGGTTACCTGAAAACGGAAGTGGATCCTGAGTACGGAAGTTCTATGAATCCGAAACGAACTAATAACAGAAAACTCGTCCACAGTATGAAAGAACGCAAAACGAAGGGCTACAGGAATTCCACGAAATTAAATAACTGTCGTTTTTGTTTTTAAAGTTTATTTTAAAGAATACTGATTATTAAATCAGTTCAACCACATAAAAACAATTCTTTTATAACTATCTGTTACATTTAGATATATTTGGATCATATTCTGCACTATTTTACTGGACTAAATGATATATCACATATTTCCCCCTGTACTGTCAACTTGTCACTGACTGTAGTGTTAACCAGAGAAGAGACAACCGCAATATACCCCAATATATTCTTCAATAATGAATTTCTCGAACTTTTTTCCCACTCGACAGTAAAATAATTGCTCCCGCCCTCCACCAAATGTATTTACAGGTTAGAAAACAAAGGAAAATGAAGCATTAATTACTGATAAGCAAATTTATTAGACACCTTTAATTAGCACATTAATTTTTAGTATCGATAAGGTTTTCTGAATTATTCTGGGAAATCGGGTCACTATTCATAATTTAAGAAGCCCTCCTCAGTGTAAAACGCTTTATGTCGATATTACCTTTCTTATTTTTTTACATACATGGCCATCATTTTGATAGAATCATTAAGGTTTTCTGACAAAAACCTTTTGCAAGTATCGTTAACATTGCAATTAAAACTATTCTTAACTTTCAGATAGAAAGAATGAAAAAATATAACCTTTTTCTATTAAATGATTTGCAGCAAATGTATTTTTTCTGATTACCATATAAGTATTGTTTAAAATGTTGTTGATAGTAAATTTATATTATCCATCTCTCAAAAGCTCTGCAATTCCACCAAAGGAAAAACTTTTATATTCAAAGGATACATTTCAAACATTCAAAATAGAAATTTGTCTGTAAATTTCTTAATGAAGTTTCAATTTAACAAGTCATCTGGTAATAAATTCTGAATAAATCCGCACACAGACATATATGTACAGCATATACGAACAACGTATTATAATTTCGTCAAATACGCTACATACCTACGAAGCTATTAGATATTAAATTCATGCTGTTAGCCATCCATTTGTGATGAAAAAAATTCTCACTGAAGCAATTTTTTTCGTTTTTGATTCCAAGATAATTTGAGATTGCTTTCCGCTATCTCTAAATCAAGTTATTCTTTTTAAAATGGTAATCTCAAACATTTCTGAAAAGATTTTGCTTACACTCTTTTCATATTTCTGTAAAATCCTCTTTATCGGTAAATACTTTCACAGCATAATATTTCTAAAAGCAAGTTTTTATCTTGAACATCGCAAACAGTGCAGCAGTCTTTTTCGTGATATTGACCCAAAAGCGTTAATAATGCATTTAAAGAATTTAAAGCAATCTCATGAAAAAGGAAGATGGAAAAATTGTCTGCTATCTCCAATGTTTCGCTATCCTAACAATCAATCACGGAAATGTAAAAGATTGAAGATCGATAAGAACTAATGGACACGAAGAGTAATGTTCTAAATTTCTGAAGAGTATATGTAGTATTGGACGCGAGAATTCGATTAAAGACGGAAAGGGTTATTCATTATTGAGCAAAACATTTATTGTCATTCATAAGTGATGAAATGTACCCTATATTTTACAGGAATCATCTAAAAGGGAATTAAAAACGTTTCTTGTGACGCTGTCGTAAATATTTAGCTTAGTGACGAACGCAACAACTTAATTTCGTGAAGAAAAACATGTTGGTATTTCTTAATTCTGCCAATTTGCAAAACCCTTTGTTCCTTTATGTTCGTGAAAAGTATAAAAAAATATAATATTTTTAATAATTTATAAGATTCCTTTGATAGCTTTTTATTAGAAAATAATGCATGGGTTTTACATTTTTAAATTACATTATAATACCGAGTTTTTAAATTTTAAAATGTTTCCAGTTAGAAATTATTTTCCTGCTAAACTTCTTGGACGATTGACATGCTGATAAATATGGCTAGGGCGATTTTGATGAAATTCGGTACGTATGTTTCTCAGTGGCTGATTAAAAATACTGTAAGGGTAAATAAACGCAAATCTAAGTCCTCAGAGTAGGGTGGGGCAAAATCGTCAAAATACATGTAAACCCATGGGTCCATTGACATGCTGTTGAATATGGCTAGGGCAATTTTGAAGAATTTTGGTACATATACTTCTAATTTGCCAACTAAAAATATTGTAGAGGTAAATAAACGCCAAACTAATTTTGGAGGTTAGGGTGGGACAAGGTCGTTAAAATATTTAAATACATGCTACAAATGGACGATTGACATGCAATTTGATATGGCTAGGACAATTTGATGAAACTTGATACACATGTTCCTCATAGGCCAAATAAAAACACTTTAGGCGTAAATAAATACTCACCCAATAACTCATGTAGGGTGGAGCAAACACATAGGCCAATTGGCACGAAACTCTATATTTCTGGAGAGATTTTGTTGGAACTTGGTACGCATGTTTCTCATTAACCGACATGAAGTACTGTTGGGGTAAATAAGCTATTACCCAGTCCTTCAAAGTAGGTCGGTGCAGTGTTTCCGAGAAAACGTAAAAAGTGGACTGATCAAAATGAAATTTAAATCCCAGGTTTAAACGTGTTGGACTAAAAATATAGAGGGGTTAAATCTTTTTTAATCAACTCTTTAAAATGGTAACTACCGATAAGACTTGTAGAAATGTTTCTTTGGAGTAAAGGAAGAAGTCGTGTTCATTACAAAGTTCATTTTCATATATCTATAGACGGCAATGGCGACCAAGTGGTATGATCGCGTGTTCGAGAATGGCTTTCACTGAAGATTCACCGTATATGTGAGGCGGTTGCATGTTCAGTCTGCTGTCGTAGGCAAAACGTCATGACATTTGTGTAGTGTGAAAGTTTGGAGAGTGCTCTGCCGGATGAGATCCCATCCTCGATCACGATTCAAAATAACGCGGTTTGTCCCAAAATAGCTCTCGTGTAGCTTCAAATTAGGACACTGATCAAACTTAACTGGAACTTACAGACATAGAACACCGTTTCATATGCTCGTACTCTAACCTTTACGGCTACTGAAAGATTGAATGAGTATAAAAATATTATATTGATCTGAATTAAATGAAAAGTACATCTGAAGCTAGGAGAAAGATCAACTACTTGAAAGAAGAATCCAATTTATAGTATTCCCAAAATTCCTTAAAAAAAAGTCTTTAAACTATCTAATCCGGAAACTCAAGAATAACCAGTTTAAACCAGCAAGCGGTTTTAAAGTATATTTAAAGTATATACCTTTCAATTCTACCATGGATTTTATAATCGTCACAAAATCAACTGTAATCTTCGTTCTGAATTTTTTTGCCTCAGTTCAGGTGTTTTGCTTCAGATGTTCTGATATTCATATTAATAGGTTAGTTATTGGAAGACATCTTTTATTTTGGAAAATATTAGTTATATATCGAATATTATTCGCTAATTAAGCGAATGAAGATAGCGTCCCAAACGGAGATGTGTTTTAGGAATCAAGGAACAGAATGAGTAGTGTACTGCACCAGAAGGTGTAAAAGATGGAAAGTAGCTGGTAAGCGAGAAGAAATGGTCGGTATGAGTCAGAACTACTGCTACAAGTTTCTTTTTATGATTTCACATAAATCTGCTTTAGCTTCTAATCATTGTAAAACCAAAGATGCGTCTTCTAGAACATTGCAATTGAATTCCACTTTCATCGTATGCCATCAAATATTTCCTAGTTTTCAAGGCCTATTCTAAAGGATAAACATACATAGCAATCAAGATTAAGAAATTTGCTTCAGTATATTCAAACGGAATGTAAATTGATATTAATAGTAAGTTCCCTAAAATTCAGTAGTATGCTACCGATTAAAGCATCATAAATTTTTAAAAAGTTTCCTGTACTGTTCAGCCACAGATTCCGAGACTACCACTTTTGGACACCTGAAAGGTGTAAAATCGAATATATAATAGAATATTAATAGAAATCGAATATATAATCGAAAGGTGTAAAATCGAAGATATAATAGAATATTTATCAATGCTGGGAGGAACGAAAAAAGTGCGTCGGAGTTTAAGCTTCGGGAAGGGCCACCCTAGTCACAAAGTTCATTCCATTATTACACTCTTTTTTTTATTGAATATTTTTATGCTATATATAACAAATCACTCTGGTTTCTAGGCAGTATTTGTTAGAAATTTCATGTACTGTTCAGAAACGGATTCCGAGACTACCACTTTTAGACGATTTTATACCGCAAAGGGGTGTCAGGCAATGACTCATATGAGTTCATTTCCGGAGTTGTTTGTTAGGTCACGCTCAGTAAAATGTAAACATCACCCTTCCATTCTTCACTTTCCCCTATTTTGATGAAAATAACTCCGCCCGGTTCATGCGCAAAAGCATGGAAGGTTTCCAAATTCGTTGCTAAACAGTATTTATAAAAGTTTCTGTTTCGTCTTGCCCCACACAAACCACGAATTTAGCTTTAAATGTTCGTATTTTAATGTTCATTTTTTTCATATCTGTCTTGTATCATAATGTGTGTATGGAATAATGTGTAATGGAATAGCACCCATAAACTTTTTTTTCTTACAGCCCGCCAACTGGGTGAAGAATGCGTGGAAGACGCGCAGTGTCGAGTCAACGGGAGAAACACTTCCTGCGAAGAAAACTACTGCGTCTGCGATTGGGGGTTCGACATCCTTCACGATATTAACGGCTCGCTCTGCAATCCAGGTAAATCAGGTGACGCCAGGTTCAGTGTAAAAGCGGTCAGAATTTCATCTCTAATCTCTAATACTAATAAAGATGAATGTCTGTCTGTGTGTGTGTCTGTTGGCGGTGTACAGAACAGACCGTAGAACATAGAGCTATCAAATTTGGCACAGATATACTTTGGATGCTGAAGATGTGCACCTCGGAGCCGTTTTTTGAAAATTTTAGTTCAAATTTAAATTATTTAAATCTTAAACCAAATTTCGTCGTTTTTTGCCAATAACTTCTGAATGAATTGATTTACAAAGAAATTTTTCATGTCATTTTAAAGAGCAGAACATTATATTTCCAATGATACCAGTTTTATTATTGTAGAAAATTTTATATATTTTTATAAACTCCTAGCCTTAATGAGTTTATTCTAAATCTAAAATTAGCCAAAAAAAATTCTTTGAAAATCTACCTAATAGTAAAAATCACTTCATGTAAATTGTAAGAGCTCGAGATAAATTTTATATAAATAATTCCCCCCTTTTCAGCATTCTTTGCCCCGTCCACCCATTTTTTTTTTTTTTTGCCTATACTTCATCGCAATTGCTTCAAACTTTCCCTCCCGCGGGCTCGGTAGCATATCTTTCTTCCATCATTTCACCTCGAGTTCGAGCTGCGCTGGAATTTTGCCTTCGTCAGTGTCAACAAATACTTCACCTTTTCCCCCTCTTTTTTGCATACCTAAAAGGAAATATTAGATTTTAATTCTTCCATTACTCTCATTTATCTTTTTCTTATTTTATTTAATACTATTTTCTCAGTAATTCTTAAATATTTTTTTAAGTTTTAAAATTCTCTCCTCATCTAAATTTTTCTCAAATTTTACAAAAATTTTTCCACAATGTTATTATCGGCGATTAATTAAGACTAATACGTAGATAGGTTTAGAATAGTTTGTTTTTTTGTTATGCAGAGAATAATTATTCAAGATTTCATTTTTTTTTTCATGCATTTCAATTCAATAATGTTTTTTAATTATAAATGAATGAATTTGTGACTAGATTTAAATGGTTATCATGAATTTAGTTTTGCGCTTCACACAAGGTAGTCAATTCTCTCTCTTTTTACAGAAAAAACTTTATTTTGTTATTTTGAGTTTTAATTAGTTTTAATATGTAAATTATTTTTAGCTGAGAAATTTAATTTTCTATTTTTTAAAGAATTTATCATTTTTTAACACTTAAATATAAGGGATTGACTCAAAGTTCATTATATGCAAAAACATCGTGTACATTTTCGTTTTGCGTATAAAGAATTAAAATTCAGTTATACTAACTAACCTGTTCACTATTTGTGTTTTTAAATTCATTTCTTTGTCCTTATTGCTATTATTGCTTTCAGATTACAAAAATTTAAATGTTGAAAATGTCAGCCTTAATCGCTTTATTACTATTAATAAAAGACTGTTTAACCAGCTGGTCGCCGTAGGCGGCTAGTTTAAAATACAATTAAAAGAACTACTATGTTCGATTATGAAAAAGTAATTAAGAGTAAAAATTCTAAAATAAAATTTACGACAAAATTAATATTGCATTTACAGATAATCTCTCACAAAAAATAAGGCAGAAAAAAAATAAACTTGAAAGAAATACTTATTACTGTATGCGTATACAATCTTTCGTAAGAGAATAAGCTAAAAAGAAAAAAGCTTGAAAACAATATTTTCGAATATTGGCTAAGGAAAAGAATTATTATCAGAAATATTTTTAACTAGAAAAACAACAGAACTGAAATCAATCTAAGGCTCAGAGATAAGAAATTAAATAACCTTCTTTTTTTGAAGGCATGAAAAACCATCCATTTTGCCTTTCTTCTCGATTTTCATAAATATTTCATTTTTTTCTCTTACTCTTAATAATTGCATTTAATATTATCTGAACTTTGAACTCTGTGTTTATAGAATATTCTTTTACACCAAGTACAACTTTTTCACTATGGAATGGACTTTTCGTAAGATAAGTGCAAAGTATTTCTGATGTATTAAAGAAGTATATAGAATACACTATAATATAATACAAAAGAACTAAAAAGATATATAATCTCTAAAGGTTTTCTGAGTTTGGGAGATCAATTTTAACGATTGTTAAGGAATTCTTTGAAAACACTTTTTTTCTTAAGCCTGCAAGTTTTAATTGAAAAGCTACCAGCCGTTAAAGACATCTTCATAGTTTAGTTTATTAAGGCAAAATTAAGTTGTATTGTAACTTACTATACATCTTTTATTTACATCCCTTCAATTTTGATTCGTAGCATGAATGTAAGACAAAAGTAAATAAAAAATATTTGCACTTTGTGTATGAATAAAATGAATCTGTATAATTTTATATATTTAACCAAGTAATTTATAATTATTCTATAATTTTTATTTCATGTTAAAACTGAATAATATTTCTGATGGTGGTGCTCGGAAGATGACTTAGCAATGACATATACAGAAACAAAAAATGAAACCGTTTTCATCGTGTTATCCCTCCATCTTAAATTTCATTTAGAAGCTTTAATATTGTTGACGTCGCTTTAAAGCCAATTCACGCTAGACTTGCTGTAGATTCGTATAAAATAGACTAATGTTTATTTCCTTCGCTATTTCAGCTGGAGACGAATCTACGGTGGCTTCAGGAATGAACATGAAGGTGATTATCATACTTGTAGCGTTGAGCATCATGTCTGTCGGAATTTGTGGAGCCCTTCATTTATTTAGCAAGTAAGAATTATTATTTATGTAAGAAATTCATTACAAAGAATATTTACATCAATATATTTCATTTTATTTCCTTACTGCATTTTAATCTAATGACTGTGGCAATAAAACTGATTGTATAGAAAAAAAATTCAATTAACTTCCAAACATAGTAAGTTGATGCGCAGTAATAAAACTTTTCGTGGAATGGTTAATGGCTGTTGTAGCCCATTATCTCTAAAGAAAGACATTAGTTATGTTTTTAACATATGTAATTAACGAGATATAAAGGATCTCCCATGCACGTTTTTTGTGGCGTTTTAGAGTGTGAATCAAATTCCTTCCTGAGACCCCAATGGGAGGAAGGCAGTCCTTAGTTAAAATTAATATCTGGTAATTGAGTAATTGTTAATGCGAAATTATTTCAATGCTGTTTTTATTTGTTTTGAAGTTGAAATAATCTATTTTAAAAAGTGGTATAAAATATAGAACCAAAAATCAGTCCTACAAACTTTATTATGTCGGAAGAATTGTTTGATTCTTAAACTAACCTAATCCCTTGGCGTTATTAATAAACACTTTTTTGTGCTGAGGGGTAACAGCAGGGGTACACGTAAATGAAAAGATTAATCAAGGGTTACGCGAGAGAAAAATATTTTGGAACCACTGATTTAGATGTTCGCTCCGTTGTCACATTTTTATAGCTAAGAACAGCAAAAGAAGAGTGGAAAAACCCCTAAGACTAACTTCAAATATTGATTCATTTTATTTTGAATTCATGCGTGCTACAATGGTTCACAATTAAAACCATGAAATACTCCTCAGACGACCCAAAGCACTTGTTTAAAGCAACTGAAGCAATTTGCATGTTATCCTAAAAAAAGGAAATTTTTCTATTGGTTACAACTCATAATCTTGACTAATTTTTATCTTCTTAGAACATAATAAGTAACTTTCAAATCATTAATAACCATAATAAAATAATATACTAATAAATATGAAGAAACTTATATGTTATTTCTTAGTTGGAGTTATTTATAATATATGACATGCAAAAGTATTGAAAAGTAATGAATTTTGATTAAAAGAAATTGAAAAGATTTAAAACTTGACAACAAAGACAGCAATTTTTAATTCATTGATTGGTGCGATAGAAGCAATATCAACTTGCATCGCGATTAGTTGTTTAAAATGCCAGCATCATAGCAAATATCGTAGAAATTACATAGAGATTGTTTCAAAGTTATTGTTATTACTTCCTACTTTGGATTATGATATGATGTTGAAAATACAGTATTGTATATCAAAATTGTTGAAAATTAAGAAACCGAGTGACTTTGAAATAACTTTCCCTATATCTGTAACTCAAAATAATAAACGAATCAGACCGAATCTCATTTTGAGAATTTATAAGGTGAGGGGAGCTGAATTCAGCTAAAAAATAAATAATTGTGGAAGTCACTGATTGGTTGAAACCAATTCCCTGAAAGACTATTGGCCCTGATTCTGAGTAATAAAAAATAATTTCTTGCAAGTTAAATCAATAAATTCATTTTTGTAAGTTGTAAATTATTTGTCCTGATTCTTATTACAGAGAAGGCGTCAGAAATTTTCCGACAGGGGGGCGAGGGACAAACAAAATTTCTCTAATTCATATAACTTCAAAATAACACACAACATCTAACTTTATATTTAATTAAAAGTTATTAAACATTAATTAGGGAATAAAATTATAATATTTAATTATTGGGAATAATTACCTATTTGTATAATGTCAGTGCAGTAAGAATTGTCTAACGGAACGACAAATAATTATAGAAAATGAAAAATCATAAACATAAATCTCGAAGAAAATGAAGTGTACTGCACTTATATTGGAAAAACATTTACATATTATTATCTAAATCTCAAAAAATGTTAGGTAATGGCCGAAACAAGTGAAAATAATTATTAACTTATTTTTAAATCCATAAATGCATATCTACAAATTTAAAATAATTGCCAAAATTAAAGGACCAGTCCCCCAGCCCCAAGAACTGGACCTATGTCGATTTTTTTTTTTGCATATGAAAGCTTATGACGTCTATATACATCATCAATGGTCACCTGGTCCCTACCATTCTCCATTTTCGAGAGAAACCAAAAAAATACTTCTACACTGCATATTCTCTTTGGAGAAAAACCATGAGACAGTCCCCCATCCTCAACCACTGGACCGATTTCGACAATTTTTATTTCATATGAAAGCTTATGACCCCTAGATATGGATTCAAAGATCGCCTGTCCCCTTTCACCCTCTATTTTCAAGAGAAGTTGGAAAAACAGTACTTCCCAGTTCATTCTCTATGCGGAAAAACATTTCCTGAGTCCCCAATCTCAACAATTGGACCTATTTCGGCAAATCTTCTTGCGACTTTGCAAGCATAGCTAACGAATCAGAATGCTCCATGTTTATTGCAGAAATTTTAAATAGTATTTTTGATCAGTACGAGCTTTAATCTATACGGCGCCTGAAAGAAAGTGCAAAATATCTATTGTAGGAGAGGATATCTATTGTCTTTATTTAGAACGATATCATACTACAACTGTGGTTCTAAAAGTTCTCAGTTTTAATTAATTAAAAATTAATTGAAATTTCGACATTTTTCCTTGATAATTCCCAAAAACAATATAAGACAAAAATGATTTTTACACCAACTAAATTTCACAAACTTATATTTTAATGATATCAATTAAATTGAAGAACAATTTTTTCTCTAATTTTACTAAATTTGTAAAAATAATTTTAGGCATAATTTACCACAATACTTTTCATAATCGCAATCTGATTCAAACTATTGCCAGTTTTCACATAAATAATATTTAATTCTGTGTTTCACTTCAATGTTGTTTCACTTTATTTTTTTCGGGGGGGGGGGGGCTTCATCAATTTTTCTGTGAAATCTGTAAACGAAGTCCTCTAAGTTAGTAATTATATTTCGAAATATATACAGTAAGCTGAATGATTATAGTTGCTATGTTTTAATCCTTTTTTAGCACGTTTTAATCCAGCTAACATGCGGCAAGACGTAAACTGAGGAAATCAAATGCTTATTTTGCATAAGGAATAAGAAAGTGAAGTTGGTGCCGACAACGTGCAATTTGATGTTATATGACACGAGCAGTTACTTGACTTCATTACGGAAGTTCACGTAGACAATGAACGGAACAGATACAAAGCTATTAAAAGAACAGGGGTGGCTTCTCTCCGAGAATCAGCGGCGGAGGTTCTTGGAGGAATACCAGCTGATAAGTTGACGGACCAAACTACCATCGAAAAAACTCTGAAATCCCAATTCTGAGACGGCCATCTTACTCAGTTTCATAGGATTTAATTGAAGACAAGACGGCAGAAGCTAGGAAAAAGCCTTCAGGTGTTTGCCGCCGAAGTGGAGCGGCTAATGAGCCTGACCTACGCCTTATGCCTTCTGGATGTTCGCGAGAGCTTAGCGGTCCAGTTCTTCGTCGATGCTATCATAGATAAAGACAAGCAATTTTTCACGAGGTTGATGGTCTTAACGGATTTGAAATCGGCCATGACATATAGCATGAGGTATGAGGCTACGAAAACTGCTTCGAAGATCTCCAGGCAAGCAAGGTCAGTAAGAGATAGAGGATAACACCGGCGAGGAAAAATGAGGATAAATTTGAATCCCTATTGAAAGTGTAGGAAAAAATATTGGACAGACTTGAGGATCGGAAGAAAAACGCTCCTCGACGAAATCAAAACGTGACTTCCTGGAGGTGCTATAAAAAAGGGACACGTACAGAGAGAGTGCCCGAGTGATAACTCTCCCCGACGAAACTTGAACTTGACTTGCTGCAAGTGCTATAAAAAGGGGTACGTGCAGGGAGAGTGCCCGAGTGATTATACATCTCGAAGAAACCGAAAGTGACTTGTTGGTCATGTAATAAAAAGGGGCACGTACAGATTGAGTGCCAACAGATTACGTCTGCAATTCATCACAAGGGAGCTCCTCAAGGAAATGAAGACGCCTTCTTTCGAAGACCTTGTATTAAGAGCTGCGAACGCGACTTGAATGCCGGCAGGAAGTTCGGAGTAGAAGCAAATATTTCCGTGAGAGCGTTGACAATGTCGACTGAAGATACCTGGTCTTTAAGTGAGATTCAGAAAGCACAGCTGGAAGATACAGGTATTAGAACAATTCTGGAGAAGAAACTAAAGTCTGCGAACCGACCATCTCGGCAAGAAATCGCTGAGGAGAGTTCTGTAACAAAGCGATACCGGGTTCTTTGGGACTCTTTGCATCTTAAGTATGGTCTCCTTTATCGTGAACGGGAGAGTAATGATGGAAGCTCATGTCGATGGCGGAGATGCTTTCTGATAAAACTCCGCGAATGCCCTGAGAAATCCACCTTGGACGACCGAGTGATACGCCTTTCTTCTCGAATGAAACTATGAATAAGTTAGAGACACATTTGGACACCTTAATAAAGGAAGAGTTGTTAAAGCTGGAATACCTTCTTGTCTCCCACCACAATAACTTCTGACTATGAGTAATTGTCGACGAGTTCTACCCTTTTGAATCCCGACATCATTAATGAATTGCTGTCGGTGTGTGTTGCTTATTTGGGCAATTTTTCTTTTTCCTGTTACCTGTACTTCGTATTTTCCGGAATATTCTCGAATAAAACGTCTTTCTCCATTATCTTGCTTGTTGGACTGTTTTCACAGTACACACACCGGACGATTTTCGTAACAATATAATACTATGAAAGTGAAAAGTATTAAATAATGAGTGAAGAACCCTATTTTTATACACATTTTAAGGTTAAAAGTGATGTGTCTGCTCAGAATTGTTTTTAGAAGAACTCCAATCCCTCTGAAGTGGCAGGCGTGCACAAAGACCCATAATTGTGGTCATGATAATAATTTTTCTCGGTTCCTTCAGTTTGATGTTTATTTTATCTACCTTGTGTAAGCGTATTTAATATTATGCCTGTCAAAAGCATGACTGCAACATAATTATTGTATATCAGTGTATGATATCAGGTAAGTGGCAACAGTAAGATGTTGCGCTACTTTCAATTTGATTTTTAGAAATAGTCTATTGAGAGAGACGATTACGAGAAGTGTTGAGTTCGGTACGATTGAACGGAACTACGTTGTATGCAGTTACGAAATGAAATGGTTGTGCTTAATAAATGTTGTTTTGTTTTAAAAGAAGTCTTATGAATGTCAATCGAGAAGCCAACATAAATCAGAAGTGGGATTAATTAGAAACCTGTGAATGAAAGTCTCATCGACAGTTAAGTAAGGCGGAAGGAGTTTAAATCTCAAAGTACGTTACGAAATTTGTTTTTTTTTGTCGTTATTTGTAAATAAAAGTGTAGTAAAGTGCTAAAATGTCTATCTTCGCTGGAGCAAGGAAGTGCGATTTGAAGATATTGGCTGAAGAGCTTGGAGAAACGGTCAATGACAGCCATAAATTGAAAGATTTGAAAAGGATGATTTTGGCGAGCAAATAGTACGATGAAGAAAGCGCCAAGGAATGGATGAATACGATCATCAATGAAAGAAAGGAAAGAGAAGAAATTGCTGAACGAAGGCGCCAAGACGAAATCCAAATTGCTGAACAGAAAAGGCAGGACGAAGTTGCTGAACGAAGACGCCAAGACGAAATCCAAATTGCTGAACAAAAGAGGCAAGAAGAAATTGAACTAAGAAAACTAGAATACGAAGAACGAAAGAGAAAGGATGCAATGGAGTTCGAGCTGCAAAAAATACGCCTTGAAGCAGAAGGTAGGTCTTTAAATTCAAATTCCGTCGCCAATCAAAATGTAAACAGTACGCAAATTAAGCCAAGGTTAGAAATTAATCATTTGATGCAAAAATTTAATTCCGATGAAAATGATATAAGTTTATATTTAATTATGTTTGAACGTTTGGCTAAACAAGCTGAAATATTAGAAAACACTTGGGTAACTCATTTGCTTGGCTTATTGCCATACGACGTTGCGCAGTTAATCGCCAGAGAACCAGATGAGATTGCAAACGATTATGGCGAAGTTAAAAAGATATTGTTGAAACGGTATAAATTAACGCCAGAAAAATTTCGCCAAAAATTTTTTATGCATAATAAGAATTTAGGAAGTACCTGGAAAAACTTTGCCTATGAATTAAGAAGTTTTTTTAATGAATGGGTGAATGGAGTTAAAGCAGATAGTTTTGAAAAGTTGAGCGATCTTATCATAACAGATCAGATAAAACGTAAAGTGTCTCAAGAGGTAAAAGATCACTTTATAGATGACTGGTCTAAGCTGAATTCGCCAGATGATTTAGTTGAAAAACTGGACGATTATGATACTTTGAGGTCAACTTTGAGGAGTAAACGACCACGTAAAGAATGGCATTACGACAAGCAGAACTCCTTTAAAGATGATTCAGCTTTTACAACCAACGAAAAGAAAAGGCTGTACGGTATTACACATAACGAGAGGGGTGAACCAAAATGCTTCCACTGTTCTAATTTCGGGCACATTGCAAGGAACTGTTCGATACCAAAATCAGTTTTAACATGCAGAGAAGGTAATGAAACAGGCCATAAAATTATAAACTGTGTCGCCAAGGAAACGAATCATGCAAGTGAAGAAAGCTTATCTGTTAGACTAGTTGGCGAGAATTCAGGCGAGAGTAATTCATTTTTGAAGAAAGCGAAAATTAATAATTGTGATAACGTGGAAGCTTTAATTGATACTGGAAGTTCGTGTTGTCTCTTAAAGATTTCAGTTGCTCAGAAACTTAAATTGAAATTTGAACGTGCTGCCAATAAAATATACGGTTTTGGAAATCAAAAGATGTCTGCATTAACGCCTATTGGAAGAATTAAAGCCGATATTGAAGTTGATAATGTAAAGGTCGAAAACATAAGCATATACGTTGTTTCTGACGATGCGCAGTCAGTTGATCTTATCATCGAACGGACATGGCTTGATCTTCCTCATATTGCTTATACAAAAATAGCAGAAAGAGTCCACATTGGATACCGGGAAGATGAACTATTTAGAAACTTTCCGACTGATGAAAAAGTGAATCCAGTATGTCTTAAACGTCTTGAAACAGCTGTGTCAGAGAGTGGAAGTTTGCAGATTAAAGACACTTCCCAGCAAAAGATGATGGGCAATTTAGCGAATGATCTTAAAATGGTAAAGAATGAACTGCGACTTCTACAAGGAGATATGAAGAACTTTAAGGAAGAGCGACAATCGTTTCTTCTTCAAATCCAGGAAAAGGATAAGAATGTTGACAACTTGAAAAGCAACAACGATTCTTTAGTGAAAACGAATTCATATTACGACAAAAACAAGTCAGGTAAAGTATCGCTTCGTAAAGGAGACATCGTGGCAGTTAGAAGAAACCTAACACGACAAGTGAATCAACAAAACCGCTACCACGATACCAAGGACCTATGGTTGTCACACAAGTACGCCCTAGTGACAAATATAGAATCTCACAGCTAGAACCTAGAAATGGCCGTCCTTATGCTACAATAGTTCCTGTCAGTCAGTTAAAAGCTTGGAGAAGCTGGAATGAAGATGATGATGACTCTAGTACGAATTCTCATAATGAACCTGAGATGCAAAGATCCAAACGAACTGTACGAAAACCACTGCGTTATGGAGATTTTATGCCGAACAGATAGAACTTTTTTTAAATGTTATATTTCACCTTATTTTATCTTTTATGAATGTATATTTGTTTTGTTTTTGTAATGATATTATTGAATGTAAACAAAATGTGGTTCAATTGAGGTCAATTGAAAAGTCAGGATGGTCGAATGTAAGCGTATTTAATATTATGCCTGACAAAAGCATGACTGCAACATAATTATTGTATATCAGTGTGTGATATCAGGTAAGTGGCAACAGTAAGATGTTGCGCTACTTTCAATTTGATTTTTAGAAATAGTCTAGAGAGAGAGACGATTACGAGAAGTGTTGAGTTCGGTACGATTGAACGGAGCTACGTTATATGCAGTTACGAAGTGAAATGGTTGTGCTTAATAAATGTTGTTTTGTTTTAAAAGAAGTCTTATGAATGTCAATCGAGAAACCAACACTTAGCTCACGCCTTATTAAAATAATCCATTCCTTCCATCGAATCCTTGTCGATCATATAGCACCCCTTAATTTATTACACAACAAATTATACATAATATCACGAATACTGAATTATATTATTATTTTTGCAGAGGCCGTATATGGAAGAGGAGGTCCATCTTCAACTCTTCCCATTCTCGGCTCTTGAGGTTGGGAAAAAGAAGGAAGTCCAGCGTCTGTTCTCAACAACTTTCCCCGCCTCCCGATGAGCTTCCCCGACACCATAGTTTCTCCGGACACCACTCTCCCTATCCAGCCGAAGAAGGTCAGGCTTTTTCCAGCTTCCAATCCTAAATGGATAAAGTTAACCCCTTAGTGGTTGGCGTCGCATGTCATACATTCGGCTCTTTTGTACCTGTACGCTATTTAAGTCAACGTAACAATTAATTTTAAATACAAAAATCACCTGTTCACGCTTTAATGTCTCAAGTATCCTTCACCATCTTAAATAGATTGAAATAATAAAGAATATATCAAATGGGTGGCGGCATCTAATTAGGAGGTTAAATAAAAACGTAGGGCAAGGGGTTCACTTAGAAAATAACAAAACTCAAGAGTGTATGAACTCAACTGATGGAAGACACCTATTGCAAAGTTTTTTTAATCCTTTCTAATTGCAAATCACTCAACATTTATGAAGAGTACTAAAGATGTTGTTGGTCGCGCTTTATCGCATTTCTGTTAAGTGACAGCTAGATAACGGGATAAGAAGTTTTAGGTAGATTCCTTATAGGAACTCTGCCTATTGCAATGATTCTCGTGACACGACTTCCGGAAAATTTCTGCAGCTCTTCACCGATCATGAACCCTATATATATATATATATATATATATTAATATATATATATTAATAAAAGAAAACATCAAAATCACGTCATAAAAGAAAAACCAAAACAACAAAAAGGAACAAAACGCCAAAGTCCGAGACGCGTAATCAGCAAGCGAAATCCCGAATGAGCGTAATCATAAATTCGGTGTTTTCTAAACACAAACTCTAGCAATAATGCTAAAAAGAGTTTGTTCCCCGGAACACCGAACAAAAACCATAGTTTGAAACATGGAAACAAAGCAAAAGCCCAAGTCCAATGGAAAATAATAAAAATAAAAAGCCCAAGTCCATTTGAAATAAAACACATGAAACCCAACCTCAAAAACCAAAAATGCGAAATAAAAATGAAGAAAAAGGTGTCAAAACTCACCCAATAATCCACAAAAGGAGAGACAAAGGATTTAGATGCAGTAGCACGCGCAACGAACAACGCTCAAAAGTGCTGACGTGAACTCGGTTGTGTTGAACTTGGTTATTGCATTTTTTTCTGTTTTTGTATATGAATATATGTTTTGTATATGTTTTTGTATATGCTATATATATATATATATATATAGCACTTTTTCCCATGTTGTCTTGTGAACACGATAACTAGAGTAATTTTTATTTCATTTTAACCGGCGTGGAATATGTTGTAAGAATAGTGAAAATCTCGGACGAGTACGGAGATGGACAATCCAGCTCAAAGGGGGTAGAAATAATGGGATGAAAACATTCATTCAACAATTTTTACATTTAAACTTTTTCTATAGCTACAATTGTTTCGAAGTTATTATGCATGTTACCCCTTGTTGGAAAGCTCTGTCGTCATTTGCAGTTTCTTCCAACCACTTTCATTCTTGCAGCTCTATTCCTTATGAGAATAGAGAACGAAATGTTATTTTCCTTATTATTATTTGTAGAGATGTATACTTATAAAGCTTTTGCCCATTTTATCTTGTGAACATGATAACTGGAATAATTTTGATTAGGTTTTTACCAGCGAGGGATATGTTGTAAGGACGGTGAAAACCTCTGCCGAGTTCGCAGATGGGCTATACAGCTCAAAGGGGTGGATATGGTAGGGGGGTGAAAATTTTCATTTTCCCATAGAAGTTCTGAGCTAAAAAGCAATGTTGAATTTCCCCACCCCCCGTAATTTATCTCTTCCCCAAAGCTCCGTTACGATTGAATATGAAAGAAAATTTCAGTTAGAAGAATTATCACCTTATCATAACAAACTATTTTTATATTGAATGTTTTTCTGACAGCAGAAATTACCTAGATGTTATGAACTGAAAAATGATTTTATCCCTCCCCCTCCTATTTAGAGGGCATTTTAACCTATGCATGTTACACTTTGTTGAGAAGCTCCCATCAGCCGCATTCCTTTCCACTTTTTATACGGTAAACAAGCTGATATATCAGGCTTTGCTCCGGATTAAAATGCTTTCATGTCTAATATTTTTAATGTAAAAACTACTATTGTATAAAAATTATATTAAATAAATTACTTGTTTATCTGAAACGTTTTTAATTAAAATGATAATATCAATTGAACCAGACAATATTTAAAAACAACCGATAGCTGATTTTCTCCATAAATTATTATTTATTATATAGGTACTTCAAATTTTGTTAATAATAACTAAAGTAAAAGGAAGAATTAATATTCTTTAAATATTTTGAAACAATTAAATTAAATAGTTAATCATTCATTAATTTAAAGCATGATAATAAATCAAATTAAGTGTTGGTCCCGATATAAATTGTTAATCGTCTACTTTTAAAATTTTCTTTTCGCATTCGTCCAGAATTGTGTTAATGTATTCTGGCAACAGTTCTTACTATTATTCTTGTTTTTCAACAATAAAGATTATTGTTAGGAATTCTGTATAAAATTAATTTTGAAAAAAATATTAAAATGAGAAAGACAAATTGTATGGAAATGAAATTTTCTTCACTGAAAAGCTAATGTTTTGAAACTTAATATGGTATAAAAATGGTCTCTTGAGATAATATTTTCCAAAGATATCGCGGAAAAACGCATTGCTTAATTTTTAATTAACTGAAATTTTAACTAATTTTTGGGCTTTGAAAAGTTGAGAGTGACCTTTCTCTTGTCCTAAATAAAAAGTATGCTAAGTTTGGTTGAAATCAGTCCAGTGATTTAGAAGCAGACGTGGAACATACATACATAGCCACAATGACTTTTATTTAATTTAAGATAAATCCAAACTATTGCTGGCAAATACTATGAGCCATAAAAATGTTTTAGTGAAGATTTCGTCTCAATTAGTTAAATATTTAATTTTAATTATGTTAATGGTTAATTTTAGTTAATCAAACAGTTAATATTAATAGTTAGTTTGATAATTAGATAATTTGGCAGATTAATTTTATTTGATATTTAACTAAAAATGGAGGCACCAATATTTGTTTAATAAATTTAATATAAAATAGCCTAAAAAGTTATTTAAAAAAGAGCTAACTTTTTCCTTATTGATATTAAAAAATATGTCATTAACTTTAAAATTTTTTTTGGGTTTCCTGCCTGAGTATTTGCTCTTAACCGGCGATGGAGATATAAATTTACTGTTCAAAATGGCTTCATTCATATCTTATGCTTTAAACACACATATTAAATTATTATTTGCCACTCACAATGTTTAATAATTTTTATTCACTTACGTGTTAAGAATTTAGTGACTATTATCTCTGTGACCACGGAGTTCTCTAAACGACCCCACTAGTATTTAAATGTTTCGTGTCATGTGATTTTAGCATATGAAAAAGTAAGGTTCGCGCAATTACATGGTAATAAATAAATTAATTTCTAAATATAGAGTCTTTCTTCATTCGTGTCAAGTGTCAATTTCTTTTTACAGTTTCAGATAGGCTAGCTTAATGTTATCTAGGGGATATTTTCGCTGCTGGTATGTTTATTTCTTTCTGACTCTTACCTGTTGAATGATTATGTGCTGAAATATAAAAACATTTGAGCAATTTACTGAGTTTGAGCAATAAATCTAGCATAACCTTTTTAGTAGAATGATAAAACCTTGATATAGTAAAAATTTAAATGTCATGAAAACAGAATCAGGACGTAAATATTGCAATGTGTGGAAAGTCATTGGCTATGTTTGTATTGATCAATATGTAATATTTCATTACTTTTGTAACATTAACGTAAAGGAATATACCTTTGCCTTACAGCTCGCCAAAAGGGATTTTTTTCTTTGTTTTTGAAATAGTTTTGATTGCTTTTGTGATTTTTGAAATACTTTTGACGGTATTTTACTGAGGCACTTCTTCGTAGCGTAATGTTAATTGTTTTTGTGACAGCGCGGAAGTTTCACGCTGACGTTTTCCACATTTCCACTGTGCTCGTTATCAACTAATATAGTAATTGTCTCGAGTATGCCATCAGCTATGTGATCATCATGTTTCCCACGTGTATGGGATAAGTAAGACAAAAAAGTTTTCATAATCAATATATTTTGAAGATATAACTTTATTAAAATTAACGGGTCTATTCTGGTTCCCCCGGTTGGGTTGGGAGACGTCACTTTTTCCGCACTTTAACAATGGGAAGCACATTAAATTCAAATAGCTGTAATAACAGAAACAAAACAGTTAGCAAAATATATCAGTAAAAAATATCAGTTTTTCTTTAATATTTTTGTGAATATAAGGACTGGGTTAAGCAAAGTCGCATTTGCACCTTTTCTCTAAATGTCTTATAGAGCCATACTGTCTTATTCAAATTACATTGAAACGTTATCTAAAGGATCCATTGTGATGTAGTAGCAAAATAGAAAATAAATTTTAAAAAGTTCACGATAATTGTACGAAATTCTCACTTTCTGACCGGAAGAAATGTTTTTGTTTTCCTGTTTTAATCCAGACTTTCTTTTAAAAATTAATAACGTAGACTCAAAGTAATATTTTATCGCAGACTAAACTAAAATTTTATCGCTGGTCTAACTTTAGGTGAAATATAACATCAAAAATGCAGACTGAATTTTTTGCAATGGATTGCGATGAGTGCAAATAATTAAAAGGAAAAACTAATACTACGTGAAAACATGTAAGAACTTCCGCAGCCCCTTTGAAAAATATTTTTATTTTCATCATGGAAGACCATCAAAGAGTTTTTAACTTGCTTCCAATACGTTTTTTTTACAAAAGTAATTTTTTTAATTAAATAAGACCTTAAAATAAGTTAAGTTATTAAAAATAATGTTAAGAATGACAGCATTTGGCATGCACCATTTCTACAAAAATATTTTAAATTTTCACTGCAACTATTTTTTTTCCTTCTATTTCAGTGGCAAAGACACAAAGCCACGAGTGCTTACAGTCGGCCCTGAGCCAGGAGTCTTCGCCTAAGTTCGAACGCCATCACAAGACGGCGCCCCTCGTTGAGAAGGAAACATTGCACTGGACCGAAGAACAGGAGAAGAAGGTGAGATACATGGTTTTGGTTGATAGAAAAAAATGGCATTCAGATACACAGGCACGATATACAGTGGAACCTGTGTATAACGATACTGTCTATAACAATATTTTCTTTGGCTCCTACAGAACTCCTGTTTACTCAATGTATTTAGAACCTGCCAACAGCGATAGCCACTTTTTAGATGCAACTGTCTATAACGATAATTTCACGTTTTCAAAAAGCTGCCACAATACAATCCCGAGTTTTTTTTTTCCTTGGAAAAAGACATCCCAGGGTCCAAAAGGCGAGATAAAGGGGGAATCGGAGGGTGGGGACTAGAAACCGGAGTCTTGTAACAGAGAGATCGAAAGGGGCGGGGGCTAGTGATTAGAATTTGCGCAGATGATTTTTGCCTGGATCCCAGATTGGGCACTGTCGAACCTGTTCATTCACATTTGACACTTCGGACTGACCACTTGTTCCTTCAATTTGGTATTCGATGTGTCAAAGCTTTGTATCTACGATGGCATGGCGTAAAACTTTGGCATGATTATGAAATAAAATTTTGCTCACATCTCCTTTCAATGCATATTTTTATTGTGAGTAAAAATGTTAATTAAATCTTTCACTTTGAAGTTCTTAATAATAGTTTAAATAATTTACAGTTTATAAAATACAATTTAATATCTGAGTGTATTTGTAAGATCTATCAACAAGCGCAATAAATTAATTAGTATATTAGTACAAGCACGCGTACATAAACATTGGTTGCACAAAAACTTAAACTATTTACAATGATAACCTGCCTATGACAACATGTGATCTAGGTTCCAACAAATATCGCTATAAACGGGTCTTACTGTATTAAAAATATAGTACACTTCAAAATTGTGCTTTTCCTAAACTAGCGCATAATTTTTTTAAAAAACTAATGTTGATATAAAGTTTGTATTGTGCCTTCTGGTGGAGAATCATCAGAATTCCTAACGAAAGTTATTGCTATCAAGTCGTTCTTGAACAAGTCTACCATTTTGTCTATGTTTATGAGATTCGATTATTACTTATGCATAACAACTTAAGTTAATCGAATACAGTCTCTGAATTTAAAAATAAATATTTACAACCAGAAACTCGTGTATTTTCATATCAAGGAAACAGTGAATCTCTTACGCTAGAATAGTTAGAAAAATTGGATAAAAAGAAAACCTAAAAACTTTTCGTTTTTCTCATTTTAGGAAAGGGAAATCAATCTCCTAAGCATAAATACCCAGAGATGATTTGCTACAAATTCATTCTATCATATTTGTGATAATTTTTTAAAGCACAAGAAATAAAAGGAATTAATTCTTTTAAGTTGCTTTCATGTGTGTATCAACCCTAATTGCCAGAACTCAAAAGCAAAAAACGAAATATGTAAAAATGACAAGTATTAGAAACTTCGCATAAATCCCTACTAATAATAAAGGTGTGTGTGTGTGTGTGTGTGTGTGTGTGTGTGTGTGAAATCAATTAAGTCCCCATACAATGTTTTTTCGAATTTTAATAAATTTAAATTAAATTCTTTGGCATAATTAACAACAATACTTTTCATTGTTGCAACGCAATTCAAACCGTTTTCATTGTTTAAACAAATATTTAAGCACACATTTCTCTTTCATTGTTGAAATCTGAAATAATGTACATTATCCTAATACATTTTGCTTTCATATTTTATTTTATCAAAATTTTTGTAAAATCTGTAAACCAAGCTCTCCGAGATATTGCTTTGCTTACATTAAGAAATATATCCAGTAAACTGAATGGTCATGGCTGAAAGAAAGATTGAAATCTTCAGCCCACTTTTCTAGCTTAGCCAAAACTGAAGTTCCAATTTGAGGAAAGTGATAAGATGCAGTGGAGCCTATTAGTACAACAAAGTCGTCCACAAAGGCCAGGACTTTGACTTCAGTGTCAACTTCAAATTTATTTAATGCTTCATTTGCTATTAAAAGCAAAAAGATTGGCCCTGCACAAGATCCCTGTGGAACACCAACATTATACTTCCATGGTTTCCATTTCATTCTCTAAAAGAACACTCCTATTCTGCAAAAAGTTTCCGAATATCTTGCAGAGTTGTTTCAGCACATAATATTTATTTAATAACATTTTTATATCGCCCCATCTAGCACTATTAAAGGCGTTTTTAATATCTACTGAGATCATAGCAAAAATTTTATTATTCACTTTCATGTCTTCCACAAACTCAATTGCTAATAAGAAAACAAATATCTAATAACCGTTTCATCCACTCGCCACTTCAGGGTAGTCTTCGCTTAACACATTTACAGAAAAAATAGTTTTAAAAAACACATTTTACTAGTATACTAAGAAGTAAATATTATTTATTTACACATACACATTTACAGAAAAAATAGTTTTTAAAAACACATTTTACTAGCATACTAAGAAGTAAATATTATTTTTATTTTAATTACTTTCTGCTTTTAAAACTTTTATTTATGATTCAGTATTAGAAATATTACGGTATCTTCAAAGCAATTTTTTTCTTCAATTCTCAACGAGTTGGTGCCATTCGCACGGACTAAAAATTTAATTAAACTAATCGATCAATGATGATTGAATTTTGAAGATATTAAAATCAAGTATTGTCACAGAGAGCAAACAAGTGTACAAAATTTCAGAACTCGTGCCATCAGGAAGTAAGTGAAAAATCAGTTGAAAACTCCATCTTTACCAGCAAGAAACAAGTCGGGTTAAACAAAATTGTGTAACGAACGTTTTTCTATTTTCAGAATCCCGATCCCCTGGAGAACGGCGGCCTGCCGATTCGACTGGGCGAGGAGAAATGCCAGCCGAATGCCCAGGGCTCCCCAACAGTCTGTATCACAGACACGGATGGAGCGCCCGCATTGACCTCAGGTTCCACCGTCAATGTCTGAGCTACTGTTAGCATCGCATTCAACATGCCTCTTCTCAAACATTTTATTTAGAATTGAGGCTAACGCACATCGCTTTATTTCAATGGACGAGAACATCAGCAGGGTTCACGGGTCTTGGAAAACTTGGAAGTCTAAACAAAAAGAAATGTTGAAGACTATTAGAAAAAAATTCAAATTATTCCAAGAAAAATTGTACATAAAGATTAATTAGTATTTTCTAAGAAAAAAGTCGTTCGAGAATTGATGTTTTTCTTTGGATCATAAAGTATAGGGAGATTAACGAAACCCTTGAAAACCAGTGTAAGAATCAAATTTTTTAATATATAAATATTGAGGTTCAAGACTGGTGGGACTAAACATTTTCTCAATAGCAATTTATTGCTATTTTAAGTTTCGTATTTAAGGGGACACATTACACAAAAAATGGCCAAAATAACAATTTTCAGTTTATTTGCTTATTTCGTTGCTTTTATTGTTCTATTTAGTGTATCAGAATTTCAAATTTGTGCCTTTAATATTTCAGAAATTATTTAGATTTTTATTTACGATGACTAATGAAAAACACGCTCTTTAATGGCCTTTAAAACTTTAAATGGCCTTTTCTTCATGTCGGACTTTTCTGAACTTTCATGTTTTGAAATGCTAAGGCTTTTTCTTTCTTAAGATAGAGCTTTAATATTTTTTGTACACGTTTATCGTTTAAGTATATAAAAGTTTCTTAGTTTTTTTTTTATATCCAAGATATAAAATGAGATACTGCTAAATTTCCTCATCTTTCACCATATATTTCAATAAAATATCTATATTTAAGCGAATAATAGACACAACTTGAAATCCATGCACAGTTTTGTGTAATATATTTCGGTGAATCTACAAACAAAATTTGAAGCAAATATATTCATATTTGAAAAGTAGTAGGGATTTTAAAATATTTAATTTTTCTTAAAAAATTTAAATTCCAACTAAACACGCAGATCAAAATGGACGTTTTCTCTTCAAGATGCCTTTTTATGATTGTTAAGTCTCAATACTATCAAATATTTTTCAATAATACTTCAAATAAAAAAATGTTCAGAAGGTAATGTGCCTCCTTAAATTAATAACAAATCGATCATTTGCTTTCCAATTATGTGTGCTTATATATATTTCTTCAGACATAAGACAGACACATGATTGGTCGGTTGTGGATGGATTTTTATGGCACAAAAGCCTCTTTGGGCCAATATTTACTTTGTTGAAATGATGTACTATTTTAAACAGGAAATAAGATTCCTATTTTCGCGACAAAAGGAACTTGAATCAAATAACATTTGATATGAAGAAGAATTTTTGCAATAAAATGACTTACCGCGCGTAAATACAGAGAACTAGGTCTTTGATGTAAGATTTCTACCACCAATCTTCTGAAAACCCTTTTCCGTAAGGTACTTCACCCATTCTTTGGAGTTAAAAAATTTTCGAAGCTATAATCTTCAAAAATTCATCTACCATCCTTTTCATGTGGATATCGTCTTACAAATGACGCTTTTAAACCAGCCCCACACATTCCTTTCCTTCCTTTCATACTCCTCATCTATCCTAAAAGTCATGCAGCCTAGCTTAGGTGGACATGATGCGTCGCACATGAAGGTCACAATCGACGAAAATTATCAACAAGGCATTCATCGGCAAAGATAAAGCGATGCTGCGAAAATTCTTAATTCCTATACTCTACATGCGAGCTATTTATGATTGTATAAGACTCTAAGTATTTACCTTATATGTAAGCTCGTGTTCTCTTTGTGCATAGCTAATCTTTTACTGAAATTTAAATTTTCTCTCTTTTTCTGTTCATTGGAATATTCCGAGCGAATTGATTTCATAGATTTCAGCAAGTCTCTAAGAAGTTGAAAATCTGCCTTCGCTCTAAAATAAGGTGTATATTTTTAAAATGCGTTAACAGTATGCATTTACACTAGATCTTATTCCTTTTATGATTCATCAGTGTACTGTAGAATGTGAAATTGGCATGATGTTAAGAGCGTAATGTACTTCTAATGCATATATCTATGCATTTATACTCTATTTACGTGAGCATAACCATTATTCCGATGACAACTTTCTAAAGAAAGGAAGCATATAGATGAATATCGTTTCTTTATGTATGAATGTTATATAAATGTTAGAATTAGCAGCTTGAGAAAAATCTTTTAGTATAGATTAATATGAATTTATATAAGCTTCCATTTTTCATATTAGGGTACATAACTTATATATAGAGCATAGATTAAGATAATTTAGAAAAAAATTATATTAAATTTATATATACTTTTGAATTTTCTCTAATTAATGAACAAGCTTTCGGCTCTTACTCATTCTAAATCTGATAACATTTAAAAGGTGTTTCAAATATGAATGGTTATACACGCAGATACCGATATGAACAAAAATTTAAAAACCAAGAAACATTCTTTGTTAGTAATCTAATTTCTCAAAAATAAATTACAAAAATAGACAGGACAGTTTTAAAATCTTGTATATAAAAAATTCAGTAAAATAATCGAGTAATTACTGAAATTTTTGCAGATAATTAAATCTTAAACTGAATTTTTTCAATCAAAAATGTCTATGAAAACTAAAAATATCGGAAATGTAAAAAAAATTATTAATCAAACTCATTTAGGCAAATTTTTATTTAAGACAAAACATGGTAAATTATTGGTGCTGTGTTATACTCACTATGTAATCTTTAACACTGCACTGTATTTCGAACACTACATATTTTTGGATATAGAAACTGCGCTTCGGAAGCTGAGAAAACTTTGCTATGGTTCAGGGAGGTTTCTCAATTAATTGTAATTGTAGATCTCTTTTATTTCGAGATTTTAATTTTGAACTCCCTTTCAACAACTGTTGAACGAACCAACAATTATAAAATAAGAAAAATAAAAAAAAACTATCGATTCATATGTGTTTAGTTATTTGGATTTTAATTGTTAAGGGACGTGAAAATATATTTCCCCTTTGATTTCAATAAAATGAGCATACATTCTAAAATAAAGAGGAATTCCATAAAAGTTGCATGATCTCGCTGTCACGAAACAGAATCCCGAATTTAAACGAAAGAAACTAATTTTACGAGGAAACTTCACCAAAATAATTTTATGAAAAAGAAGCGAATATACTAAAGAATACATTAATATGACTCAATCTGATTATATGAGTTGATCAATGTAATGATCAATTTATGTATTTCTTAGAAAGTTTTGTGATTGAGCCACGAACTTCCTTGTGGAAGAATTTGAGTCAGCAAATTCGAAAACAAACTGGGACGACGATTCTAAACGGAGAGAAAGGAAATGAAAAAGTTGTCCCAATGGTTGTTATTCTTTCAGGTTTTTGGCCAATATATATCTATTGAATGCATTGAAAACCTGTCTTCCAATATTGAATCAATAAGAAGGGATGAAATCCCATGATATTGTAAAATCACACTTCAACTTTTAATCTTTGTAATAACAATGACTCCGATCCAGACTACTGTCCATGTGAATAAATGCTATTGCCATGCATCCGAAGATACGGAAAAACAATTTTTTCTTAATGATAAATGAATACCATGATAGACTGATTTTTGAACAATTAATTGTTAAAATCGGTTAAATATGGTACTCAACCTGTAAAGACGGCGGAGCGTTTTTTTTTCTATCAATTGCTCACTCTTTTCTAAAGGATCTAACAATAAGAAATGTTATTTGTATGCAGTAATGCCATTTGTCTGATACTTTATCTGCTTTGTCATCATGTATTCTTTGATGGCAATTTCTTCTCATACCCTCTGGTATTGCTAACACTTGATATGGATACGAAGAATAGCATTTATTTTTAATTATAGTTCGTATTTCGTGAAATTCCACCAGTTACAATAATAATGCTGATTTTATGCTACAGCAGGATGCATTATTAGAAGCTGTAGCTATGTTTATTTTAAAAATAGGAAAAAATATAGCCAAAATGCTTGTTCATGTCTTTCTTCGGTTAGAAAAATATCAATTGCTGCAATTTTCAAACTGTAATCCATCCGATACAGTCTCCTCTTGCACTTGTTTCTGGTTTTCTGCCTCGCCTTCTGTTGCTTTCGATGAATTCTGTCGTTTCATACTTCTTGCACAAACAGCATATACCCGACTTTAACGATTTATACTTTTTTCATAGGTTTTCACACGATGACCCATCCTTTCGATCTTCATTACTGTGGTGGCGAAGACGAAAATAAATCTTTTAGCTCTTTGCTTGACTGCTCCATAGACCAAAAAAATAAATTAATCTGTCAAAATTATTAAAATTTTCCAAAATAAAAACAAATCCAATTCGTACTCACTTAAATATAACTTTCGTCGTCAGTCGTTTGGATAATTTTGAACAGCTAGAATATACTGTTTAAAACAATAATTCTTTCTAAGAAGTAGTGATATTTCATGTCATAAATAAAACTTATATGCATTCATGAAACATGAAATAAGGTACCAGAAAATCAAAACAAAATAGCAAATTATGTTTATGCAAATTAAAGTTTTTAAAATCTTATGAACAAAAGATGAAATTTTAAGTCCGTTCTAATAGTTTTGAACAGCACTGTATGAGTTATGATACCAATTAAAATTAAAGCAAAAAATAAACAATTTCAGTCAATAAAATAATTGTTCCCACCTTTACGAGCAGCAATCCGTGATGCGCACGAGAATCAAAATTCGAAATGATACGGCGTTTACTTTGCGTTTATCACGTGAGCATAGATTGATCCATTCTTAACCATCTTGTTAAAATACTATATTTTTGTTATTTTGTCAACAATGCTATTTCATACATTTAGCATGTGACTAATGCATTTGGACTATAGTTCTTAGACAAGAATTATGTATACCTATATTAGGGAACAAACTGTTATTCAAAGACTCTTTTATCTCAAGTTGATATATCTTGGCTCACTCGAGACCAAAACTTTCAGTACAAATATATTTCTATTAATTTTTGTAAAAAAATTTATTCTTTTCATTGCTATGGAAAATATTTATATTGTTGCTTGACAAATAACTAAAAGAGCAAAACAGCTGCAAAGGTAATCATGATGGTACTCATCAAGATTTGATATTGTCGACGAATTATAGTGCTCATGAATTTTATAATGACCGTTTTTTAAAGAAACAAATTAGATGAAATGAATGAATGTTGAAGTTGACAGTTTTGATGTTTAATAGTTTTTGAATGTTTCCTAAGTTAACTTTTCAAATTCCAGAAAATAACTTCATTTTCCTGGAAATTCAGCATCAAAACCCGTTTTCAGGGTTAGTCAAAACATATCTTTGAATCAAAAAGTTTTAAGAAGAGTATCGTTAGAAGTAATTTGAATAAGGCAATATATATATATATATAGAGAGAGAGAGAGATGGCCTTTAATTGCAATGATGATTTAGAATGTAATTGTTAATCGAAAAGTATTAATAATTATGTAAATATGAAAGCACATTTGTAAATATTCAAAATTAAATAACTGTAAGTATATTGAAAAGTTCATTAAAAAATAAATTACCACGTTTCGATGCTATAAAGTTGTTGAAAGTTGAAAATATGCTAAAATGAAGGATAAAGCTGTTAAATGAATCTTTTGCCTATTCCTATGAGTTAGCTTAATTTATTAACGAACACCTTCTTTTATAGAAAACAGACAGTAAAATCTCAAGCAATGCTAGTATATTTCAGAAATCTTAGATGTGGTTAGAAGAACATAATTTTAAAATTATACTTTTCTTTTGATCCAAAAAAAAATCTAAGATTTTAGCCTTCTCCAAAATTTCCTACAAATATTTCTGAAATATAAGAATAATTCATTTATCCAGCATTATGGCTATAATGATTTGCAATTGTAAAATAATAATTTTGCTTATTGACAGTTAAAATTTCAAGTATAAATTTAAAAAAGAATATTTGACATCTTCTATTTGATTAACTACGGTTTTGTAACATATATGATCTGATTTAAGCATATAATTTACTGATATCTCTCTTAATATGACAGGAAATATTTCTGCTTACATACAAATATAATTACATACATATATATGTATATTACTTATATACATATATAATTTTAATTGCAATGGAAGATTTTGCAGTTATCAAAACTTTATCATCATGTCAGGTACAACAAGGAACCCAAACTGGTTAGATTTGGGCGGAAATTGTTGCTTTGTTTCTTTCTGTAAATATATGAAAGAAAATTAGCGTGGATGCTCTAAAAAAATTACGTAATCATGTTTCAAAAATTTACATTTAAAATATGCAGCTTGTTCAGAGCTTCGGTTAGAGTTTAGTTATACACTATGCCTAAAACTGTTTTTAACATATACTGCTGTTATAAATTATTTATTAATGTTATGTTATTAATTATTATGTTATTAATAATTTGAAATAAGAATAGAAGCGACCAGGTTTTAGATTTCTTTGTATGATCAGTCCTGTTGCGAAGACCAAGTTTGCTTGCAGCAGGATGTTTAAATGTTGAAATTAAGTGTTGATTTCCTTTACTTTCTGAACATTTCGGTGGATCTGTACTATGTTTTTGATTTATCTTTAGCACATTGCCTGTTATATTTTACTCTTGAATAAACTTTGTATCCTAATTTAGTGTTTTTGTCTTCTTTTAAAAAATGTGCAGTTTCCTTGTGTGTAATAGAAACAAATTATACTCTTCTACGATTAACCAGATAGTGTCCAGAGATAGTCTAAATGCATTCATATTGAAAATAATGCAATAGTATATTTTGCTGCTCAGTCGGCAAACGGTTCTTGATATGGCTTGCTGTAGAATCATTTTTTATTTAGCGAGCAAAATGGCCTTATTAACCTATCCTTTATTGCCATTTATAAGGGTTCAATAGGGGGATTTTAAATTACTAGTAGCAGTAAGAATTAATCTTCTTTTATTGAGGCGTTAATATTTACAAGCAATGTACTTACATTATAGATATTACATAACCCACGCCAACCGACTCACCCAAAGGGTTTAGAGTCAGCAAGGATCAGGACAAATTTAGATAAGAATGGCCAGATAACATTTAATACAAGCTGAAAGTTATTAACTACGTCATCAACTCACTTCCACAGCTCCCACCGCACTCGGACGCTCCCACTGGTCAATACATCCTTCTTTAGTTCACAGCTTCGTCGGCGCGCCAGAACATATTCGGATGGGCAGTCAGAGAGCTTATTACACAATCTGCTCACGGTTGACTCGTGCTCTATCTATCTTGAGGAAAACTTACTAAACATGGTTGACCAAACTCCTACATTCATAGCACAAGGGCTAATTCTAGTCAACATTCACCAACCATTGCATTATCCATAACAAGTAGTTTTAACCTTTTTAATTAGTGGGTGCTTACTTTAAATTTTTTTATTATTAATAACTTTAGATATTAAATGTCTCAAAATGTTTTACATATAAACTTCAATGCGCTGATGTTTGAGAGAACCAAATCAAGGACTGAAAGAACCCAGAATCAGCAAAAATAAATAAATGAATAAAAATGAACAATTTCATATGGGGAAAATCACCCAGTTTATTTATCAGGAATGGATGAGCAATTTCTAAGTGTTTAACGCTAAAACCGTTAAAATCTGGGCACACGTCCAGAATATGTTATACAACCAGGGCATAATTATACGGCAGACTAGCTGGCAATAGCCATGCATTCGGTCAGTGGACATGCATGAACAAATTTAAATCTAGTTAATTTGATATTATTTATTTAGTGAAATTATTAAATTTGCATCCATTCATTACGTTCATTACTTTCTCGTATACGAAGTACACAAAGAGAAAGTATTGTAATCTTCAAAAAATTCGAACTCGAGATTTCGACGAATCTCCACATTTTAGACCTCCCTGAGTCCGAAAAACACAATTTAGGAATTATGTCTGTCTGTCTGTGAACACGATAACTCGAAAACTATTAGAGATACGGGAATGAAATTTGGTATGTGGTCTTTAAACATAATTTGTAGGTTTCTGTCAAATTTTGGACAAAATACGTCAACGGGAAGTCTGTCTGTCTGTATGTCCGAGGTCATGCGAACGCTATAACTCAAAAACTTAAAAAGCCAGATAGATAAAATTTTATACACAGTTTTATCGTCATGAATGTAGGTCCGTATAAAATTTTGGGCCAAATCCATCAACGGGCTGACTCTCTGTCGGTCTGTATAATAGCATACTTGTTTAACTCCATACGCATAAATTCCTGTGCAAAGAAGGAATACTCCGAAAACTTGGCAGTTTGCCAAAAACCAATTCTGGCTGCGAGATTTTGTAAGGAAGCAAACATTTAGGGTATCTCGTTTTACTTGCGTATTGGAAGCAATCTCTGCGCATGCGCAAGCTATTCAGCGAGTAAGCTATTCTCCTGTTTTCTTCTCCGCACGCGGAACTTGCATTGCTAGAGTTTGATAAAAAAAATAAATATTGCGAAGTTTAAATACATACGTATCTTTTTGAATATGATTCTTCACCTCAATATTTTACTATCACTATAATCAACAATGAAAAACCTTCTGATAGTCATTGCATTCTGGGTTACAGTTGGTTCGAGAAGGGAAATGACAAATGTTTGAAAAGTATACGAGAAAGTTTAGGGGAGGCCACTCCCGCTGGTTTTTATTTGTTTTTGTCCTTTCTTAAAAAATAAAATTCACCTCCATCCATCCAAACCGGAAAGGAGCCAAATGGCTCTAAACACGGGGATGCAGGTGGTGTAATGTAATGTAATAATGTCAAACTAGTTTGTTTCTGAGTTTGAGATGATAATGTCTAAACTGTCTTATTTGTATAATACACACTTTGTGCCTCTTACGCTTACCCATTCGTGAGAATGCTATTTAAAGTGTTATTTCACAAACAGGACCGGATAAAGCTCTGTAGGGGCCCTAAGGCAATGCAAATTTCGGGGCCCCTTTCTGCTTCCAAAACCAGATCTTTTTATTGATTTTAATTTAATCTTTATATAATAAATTTTTAAGTAACACATATAACGGCAAACTGAAATAACAAAGCATTTAATTGCTGGTGAACTTCAAGACTGGTGGTTTCAATATCTCGCATATAAAAAAAATTAATTTTAAACAATTGCAAAACGTGTTAAACTCAGCCTAAATACTCAAATTCAAAGTTTTCCAGAGCTCTTGACTTGTGAGTCAGTCAGCCAACTGAAAAAAAGAGAAAGAAAAGAAAAGAGAAACGGAGAACACTGTTCTGAAAGTTACTTTGAAAACATGAGGAAAAAAATCTTGAGAATAAATATTTGAAATTTAAACGATAGTTGTTTTTAATTTCAATATGTTCCAGTACATGCCCCATGTTAATCATTGAATTTGATAATCCTGAAAATCCTGCAAAAAAAAAGAAACTCGAGACTGGGGACCCATAGACAGTTAGTTGCCTACTTTGCCTATTTAATAACCCGGCCCTGGTCACAAATACGTGCCGGCTCTTGTGGCTTTTGCCTACCGACTGACAAGTCAGCGTGACATCAGCTTGTAACGTTTTATTAGAACATTTTGTGCAGTTAGGCTTAATTAGAAAAACTGCGCGGGCCCTGAGCATCCACACGCGTTGGGAAACATCGGCCAGATCGGACCGCACGTTTCACGTGTGGCCGTCCTCAGAAGGTTAAGGCCAGAAAATGTATTATTAATAAGTATTATACTATTAATAAATTTAAACTCAAAAGAGAGATAAAGCATTTCAATACTATTATAAAGCTGAAATGCAAATAAAAAGAGCCAACAAAATATAGTTTTGGCATTTTATAAGAAATAAAATAATTAAATAAAAATGCACTATGCCAGCCCGTGTAAAAACTTTAAAGCTATAAAAATAAAAACAGCATAATTCTGCAGAAATCAAACTGAATAGTCTTTTGCTGTCACTATTAATTATAAAATTTCAAATATCCAAATTTTCGTGTACAGTGTTAATTTTTGACTCTGTTCTGGAGTGGTTTTGTACCAATTATCAGCACTATCGGATCACAGTTCTGTAGCTGATGATAAACGATCCCTATTTTGATAAACTTGTCTTGCTAGATTACCCTACAAATTCTGAATAGGATTCTAATATTATTAGTTTGAGTTACCAGAGTTTTGTTCCATGACATGTGTGGACTAACCCATTAATTTGTTAGTCGAACCATCTTTTCCTTTCCCGAAAAGTTTCAATGGGTAAAATATGATCAGTAAAAATGCCTCTAATCCAAGACAACCCTCTCCTCTAAACTAAAAACAACCCCATATCATAACAGAATCACCATCATTTGAGAAAAATTGTGTCTCATTTCAAATCATGACTATTACACTTGCAGCCACAGGACAAATCCATGTTCCATTTATTTTCAAGAAAGAAAGTAACTGCAGCCATTGATCGTCCCAAACCCATCTCTTGCCTTGCGAAATCTGAACACCGCATTTTGTATATGATCAGTAAAGAAGTTTTACGCAAAATGTGCTCTGTATTGGAAATTCCTAGATAGAGTACTAGCTCAGCAGATGAATTTCTTACAAATGTTTAGACCAATTATTCCTATATTTTCTTTACTTTCGTATTTTCCAGTCGATGTTAATCTTAAAACCCTTCTTTCGTCACTGAATGACAGGGCTTTAAGCTAGCCACCAGCGTTTTATCTCCAATACCCATCTTCAGCAGTTGATAACAGTTTTAGATCTTCCGATTTTTTTATTCGGTTACTTATTCTTTTGTTAGCGCAAAATCTTGAATCTGCCATTAAGTTCAGTAATTATTTGCTTTTAGCATTATTATGTTAGAATTAAAATGCTCCTTATCTAAATTTCCGAGGTTCTCACAAGGTCCCGTTTTACTCTCAAGTTGAGGAAAATTGAGTTGAGGAATGATCAAACAATTATCTAAGGATATAAGGACGATAGGTATCAAACGATTATCTAAGTCAAAAAGGCATCATTATAAAAGTAACAAATATCGCAATAGAAGACGCCATACATACTTTAAATATTTTGACGACAGTAATCAATAAGAATTTTAAAAATAAATTATATAAATGTATTGGGGTGGTCTTAAAGTTTTTACACGAAATTTAGAAATGTTATTTTTATAAAAATTATTTTATTTCATAAGAAAGTGCTGAAATGCATTTTGATTTCTTTTTATTAAAGCACAATTTCAATCTTCTGATTTTAAATTTATGAATAATCACAAAATGTTCAGCCGGCATTAAAGTTTTCAACCAGGGTGTAGTTTTGAGATCATAACTTTTGACTAACTTTGAACCTTTTATCATTGATATACGACATAATAATGCACTGCCGGTTTTTTTATTTTGGAAATTACATGAGTAAAAAACTCGTAAATAACTTATATCAATCGATTACCTGAAAAAATGTCAGGAAACAGACTGGGCCACTTCCCCTTTTTTTTATCTCTACATTACAAAAATTGCGATACATGTAAGAAGTGGAAATAAAAAATGACTTTAATCAAATCTACTTTTAGTAAAAAAAAAATTATGTGTAAAAAAAAGTTCTTAAGAACTTAAACGTGTTTCTGAGTAATTAATACTGCCATGCCCTTTCACAACATTTTTTAAAAATGTAATGAAAGACTAAAGTTATATAACATGAGGTAGTATTTACTATGTAAAAAAAAGTTCAAAGATAGCCAAAATTGTGAACAATTTTTAAAATTTTCTAATTTTATAGTGTTTTTAAACACTTCTATTTAACTTGACTGGTTTCATGTTTGTAAAGGTGGAATTTGTAAGCGATTTTACGCTCCTTTTCTTATGTGTTAGAGTTCTGAAATTTTGTTTGCTTCAATACCAAAATATATTGAATCGTTTTTGACATTTCAATAGCATCTCATCCCAACACTAATATTATCAGTTACGTAGTTAAACTATTGAACGCTACATTCAGCTTTTTGTGCAATGCTTTTTTTAATAAAATATTGTATTCTAATTTAAATTATCCTATAGATGCGAAATAAATATGATTCGAGAACCTTCAATGTGTTTATATATAAACATAACATTTTCCTTCTCTTCTTAGGAAGAAATAGTGAAGACTATAGAAACAATAACGAATGTTATCATCAAGAATTGTTATTTTGTAAACAAATAATAATTATAAATATACTAATAATACTGAAAGTTAATTCAGTGTACACGCAAAAAAACCCTTTTGTTTTATGAATAAAAGATAGCACCATAAGCTGACGAAAATATTTTAATAAATAATCAATAAACGGAAATAACGCAGCCTACCAAAATTTTCATTTCATCCATTTACACCATTACAATAACTAGTACAGAAATTGGCAATCAAAATTTGTTCAGTATTTCCTTGTTCTTATTTTTTTTTAATTGAAATAAAAGTAGTTAGTCGCACAGTAGTTAAAAGAAAAGTTTATTAATGTTTCCGAAAGATGGCGACACTATCGCGACAAAGGATTCTGACTGAAGATTCAAATTGTGAATTTACCACGATAAATTTACGTTTATCAACAGAGACCGAAAAGTAAACTATACGAACATTCTAAAGTTTATTATTATTATTTTCTTTTTTCAGCTTTCTTTTATACTTGATTAAATTACACTTCAACAGTTACCAATATACAATAGTTTACATTTGTGCTTCCAAGATAAAACTAGGTTGGGTTGAACCCGGCAAGATTTCTGTTTATTATTCCTTCCCACACAGGACCAAGATATAAATCATAAACAATGTATCTTTTGCCATCCCACAAATTCCACCCACGAAGGACATACACCTTCATTTTCACTCCTCTGTGCATCTGATGACGAACTGATCTTCACTTTCACTCCTCTGTGACGCTTAAATAAATCAGGATTTTGCGATCTTTGGCATCAAATCTTTTCAGATGCATGAAAGTAACAGGGCCTTTTGTTCCTTTTTGTAGTTATTATTGCTGTTGTTTTTTCGGTGTTATAAGTGAAAGCATTTTTATTTTTTTTTATATCACCTCAATATTACTCCATTATATTTCTGAATGCTGCTAACTCAACAGTGGGGAAGATACAATGCAAAACTGACATCCAAAAACTTTTGCATCCATTAGCCCTAAATTTCAATATTTTGCAAGATGCACAAAGAAGATTATAAAACATCAAATCAGAATACAATCTTCTGTTATAATAGCACTGCGCAACAAAACTGCTGAACGATGTTATAGATTAAATAGTATATTACAGCCAATGCCAGAGACCGGATAAGTCTGTATTTTATTTTCAAGATAGAAGTTTTGATTCATTTATTATATAAATATGCGAAAAGATGAACTGCGATACATTGTAATCATTCTCTGTGTGACTTCATAGGGGCTGCGGTGGCCTGGTGGCGCCAACCCCAGGCCACACATACACCCCCCGAGCCGGAGGGTCCCTGGCCCGAAATCCGATTCCACCCACGAACCGCGACATAAGCCCAGGCGCCGCCCTCGTCCGTCCCAAAACAGCCCTTGTGTTATTGCAAAACGGGACGTAAATATTACGTTTTGCTTCATATACATAAAAACTTCAACTGGAGAGATTACCTGAATAATTATAGTAAGTTTCATCAATAACTTTATAAAGTAAAATTTTAAATTCAATGGATTACTTAGTAACAACATCATTTGGAAATTAATATTTGAATCCAGAAAATAGCGTCCAGTTTAAATCATTCCTGGAATTTAAAATCCCATTTTTTTTATCGTGTATTTCCAGATGTCGACTATTGGGGAAATTGTCAAAAACCAGAACATTCGTCCTAATGTACACTTCAGTTAAAACTCAAGAAGTAGGGAGTAAATGAATTATCATCTAAAACAAGTTTTCTTAAGCTTTTATTTCGGGAAGGGAGTAGGATTTTCAAATTGATTTAAGCCCGACTTCAAGTGCTTTTGTCAAATTCAGCAATACTGATTTAAATTTTTTTATTTAGTTTGCTTCAAGTCTTGGAATTATATAAGCACACTTTAGTAAATTCAACTGAGGAGGATATAAATACTGGAACAGCAAACAAAGAGAACCAAAAAATAACTAAAAATAAATGCAGCTTATACAAACTTAGCTGTCATTTAGAAAAAAAAGATGCCCTTTTTCTACAGAAAGTGCAAGTGATGTGTGTCAAAATGTTTCCTTATCATCAGTTTATTTCTATTCCATATAATATATCGTCGTCGTTCAGGCAAAAGTCACTAAGTTCAAAACTGTAGATTTGAGATATAGTCAATTTAAACTTTTGGGTCGTCATGAAAAACAGTAAAAAATATTCTACAGATTTCTAATTCATATAGTAGGCTTGCTGATGTTTAGATAACTGGTTTATATCACGGAATAATTAACTGAAAGTTCTAATAGGCTGCAGTAGTCCGTCAAAAGGTTTTCCTTTGTGGATTTAGTGACTTTTGCCTGCCAAAATGTAAACTACGTCTATGACTTCTTTTGACCAGTAATAATTATTTAATTGAACTCATTTCTTTATAGCCTCGATTTGATTGACTTTTATAAGTTATGCACTCACAATATTAGCACATAAAATATGTTCTTAATTATAATTTGTATTAACATTGCAACTTATAACATTGCATTATATTTTTACATTAAAGTTGCCTTTACTATTCACCATAATAATATGTTGATCTCGTCATTGTAACAAATAATTGTCGTATTAACAGAATTTATTTTAACGGCACCTTTATTATATATTTAAGCAAACCCAATTTCATTTTCTAAATCAATTTTTTTCTAGCCTAGTTCCTGATTTAGATTCTCAGATTTTTTAGAAGGAAATTTCAATATTCTCCTAAGGAAATAATATTCAGCTTTCAAAGAATCGTTCCGATATAAATTTCTGATTAACATTCGCTCATAAATTCAGAATCTGATTATTGAATTTAAAAATTTATTCACTAATTAAACCTGTGTGTAATGATAAAAATAAAAACGTTTTATACACTCTTCCACTCGCTTGTGCATGTGCTACAGATCTGAAATTTTGTACACTTATGTATTGTCCATAAATTAATATTTTAAGAACTTAATTATAAATTAGTAGAATAATTTAAATTCTGTTTTCATACAATTGGCGCAGCCTGGCAGTGAAAATGAAAAAAATGATTCTGAGATTCCATTAATAAGAAATTTTAAATTAAAGACTTAAAGGTAGAAAACAGTTACATTTCTCCATTTCAGTGCGCTAATAAAAGCGTGTTTTTAAAAACTGGGGTTTTTTTATTAAATTTATTAAAAATGCCCTTTTATAGGTATACTAAAAGAATAAAATATTTTTTATGAAAAATATAAACGTCAAAACAAAATCATAAAAACGTCAAGAGCTGTTCGAGTATTGTTTGCAGTAAGTCATGTCCTTACGATTTTATCTTGGCATCCATATTTTTGAATTTTAAAAATGTTTTTCTACTTTTAGACCCTAATAAAATCATGTTTTTAAAACTCTTTTAATTTTTATTATTTTCTTCTTTAAAGTTCTCAATAAATTTCATAATTCTTCATTATTCATAACAAAAGAGTCCTAAAACCAATTTTTTCACAAATTCACTACTAAATGGCTTCATTCATATGGAGCCATATTTAATTAAAATTAATTAATTAACTAATAATTCAATTCTGAAAAATATTGAAATTAATATGTATTTGCATCAGACGCTCACAACAGTGCAAGATTTCAGGACTCTAGTACATCAATAAGCACCGGCGGATTTTGTCAATATGAGGCCACAAGTGTAAAATTGTTTTGAGGTCATTCCCCCACTCAATATCGTAAATTTACCGCAGACTTAGCACGAGGAGAACACCTCTAGCACCTGTGCGAAATACCTCCACTGTCAATAAGTGACTTAAAATTCGACTACGAAATTTCATCTTTAAACACCTGAAAGAAATCAAGTTAAATAAAAAAGGTGTAAAAGCTGTGGTGTTGGTAATATTCTTGGTTGTACTCTTTACTCAATGATATGATGCAAGGATTAGGTAAATAAATAGTACATGGGAAAACAAACCAAAATATTTTATTATCAAAAATACAAAGTCATTTAAAAACACCTAATTTCTATTTTGGCATCAATTATTCCTTAAAAAATCATACAAGTCACATTGTCAAGTCACACTATAATTAAATTGTCTAACCTATGCAATAAACATACTACGGAGAATTTACGAACAAGCACACACACAACTGATGCACACTATTTACGAACTTGCATATGAACATAGCTGATATTTATACATTGTTTACAGTATTTGTACAGCACAATCTTGATTTCAATGGACTTCAAATAAAACATTTTATTAATTGAAGAATTTATTTTTAATCAGAATGTTTAATTCAAAAATTGCTTCATAAATTTAGAATTTTAGCATTTAAATTATCACAACCATACGAGATTAATTGCTCTTACAGTTCAAACACAATATTATTGTTTTATATTTACCAAATGTCTATATGGGAATGTGATTGTCAACTGAGTGAGGGGATAAATTGTTGCATATTTTAGATTATTCAGATATAATATAATAAATAGTGGTCAAAAACTATTTAGATAATTTATAGCGAATTTTCAAATACACAACATATCTGAATAAACACATACATTCCAAGTTCAGAGATGCTAATAGATATTCCCAGTGTGCTTATGAAACATGTTCAGACTTAGTCTGTTTGTACAAAACTGTATAAAGTTATGCTATTGGTTTTCCTTACGATTAACGAAAACCAATACAAAGGTAAAAAAATACATAGGTAAATCAATGAAATAGAGATAATTCAATGAAATAGAGATAATTATTGAAGCAATGCAAAATAAAAAGTTTGTTTTCAACCAAAAGGAAAAATTTTTAGTTCATATTTGTCATTTCAACCATCAAGTACAGTTGTTCAGGATTTTACCAAATATTGTTCTGTTATGAAAGTTATAATCATCTTCATATTACGAGTCACCTGCTAATATCACTCTTCCAATATTATAAAAATATTAAAGAAAAGTTATTCAGGCATTGGCTGTGAATAAGGTAAATATTAAAATTCATTTTTTCTTTAATGAAATTAGCCTTTTCTTCACCATATATCATTATATTATTTTATTGAGCCTAAGCTCGACCACTGGAAGAAGAATCTTAGTGTCCTTTAAGTATTACTGGAAATATCCACCAGAATGCGGTTGTCACCATTTCTTATTCATTGTCAACATACAATAGTACCGAAAACACAGAATATCATGACATATTACTGGACCAATCTTTGAGGCTTTGATAATCTTCCTCTCTTGAATACCATGATCTAAACTTATTGGATTGGTTTCCATCATTATTTAAGTATTACCGACTCCTTTGATAAGAGCTTCTTTCTGAACCAAGTACTAGTATTTGCACTACTTTCCGATGCAGAGACTAGAGCACTTTCCTGCGCAGGTAGACCATTAGTATGGCCACCACAAGCCCGACAAACACAACCATGGCCAGGGCCATAAAGCCCATGTACCTGGCTCGCTTCCTGCGCTTCTTTAGCAAGTGCCGTTTCATGGCGAGGTCCCATTCCTCTAACTCCCAGGGAGTCACCAGACGGTACGTCGGCTCCTTCTATAACATGAATGAAAACAGTTTTTAAAAACACATTTAAGTGTACTAAAAAGCAGAAATCTTATATATTTTAATTTATTTTCTATACATTTTAGTATTTAGTTTATAATTCATCATTACAAATAGTATGGAAGCTCAAAATCAGTTTTCTCAAATCCAGGTGGCGCCACGCGTATGAAATCAAAATGAAATTAAATTAATCAATGAACTGATAATTAAGCTCTGAAAATGTTAAAATAGTGTATTTACTGCCATAGTGTGTGCAAAATTTCAAAACTCTTCCCCATCTAGAAATGAATGCAAAATTGAATACTAAATTCTCTCTTCACAAACATGAAATAAGCCAAGTTGAATAAAAATGTGCACAAATATTGATTAAAACGAAAGTTCTGAGCACATAAATGAAATAATTTGCAGACAATAAAAATGATCCAAAATATGTGGTACTCATTGAATGCATTGCTACTCATTTAGCTATTTCTGATAGATTTGGGCGACCCTTTTGTTCATCACCAAACAGAAAAATTGGCAAAAGAGATTATTTTGCGAATAATTCAAAAAAGTTCCTTATCTTGATAAAAGTATGAATTTCTCTACTGTAGCCGACCAATAATCTGTATTAGTAATATTTATGCAAATAGAATTAACAGGCTTTATAAATTGAGTTAGTGATTCTCTGGCTGCTTCAAAGCATTTTAAAGAAATTTGAGATATTTTAATGAATCTCCTGTTCCAGTCACATATGTATGTATGATTAGACTTTTTCAAAGAATAGAAAGATATTCTCACTCATCGTGGGATTTTTCAGACACTCAGTTTTTATTTTAAAGAAATGCCGCTTTGTTAATATGTTTCGAGAGTTTTATCAATGACGAATTAAGCTAGAAGAACGCTGATTGTTTTTTAAATATTTTATTTGCAATCAACTATTTTTATTTTTAAAAATTAGGGTCAAAGTTCAAGGATTTATTGATTCAAATGATTCAAACACAAAATATAGCAGGTGGTAAACGAATAAATTAATAAGTTGGCACTCTTAAAGGCTTTGTATTTTTGTATTTTAAGTGAATGATACACTTTGTTCATTGTAACATTCTTCTTTATTTTGAAAGAAACAGCTTTTAATTTGCCGACTTTTCCACCACCATCATCAGGAATTTATGAACAAGCCATTCATGTTTTTTTTTATAAAATGTCTTCAACTTTACAAACATTCAAGATTATTTGAAAAGTTGGACTTCACCAACTTTCGGGTTGAAATTTAACAGTTTTTGGATCTCGTTAACATAGAACACTTTTTGTGCACATTTTAAAATTTTGATCAATCTAATGTTATTTAAAAATTTATTTTTAGTTTTATTATTACAATATTGGAATTAACATGATTTTCTGGTTATGAATAAACTGTTGAAAATTATGCTAGTTTTTAAGCTTCAGCAAAATTTTATTATTGCTATTATTAATATTATTATTTCTCTAAATATGTTTTAAGATTCTTTAATATGCTCTCTTACAAAACTTAAAATTCTTTTTTTCAATTCTTTCTCTCTATTTTCATTTACAATTGAGGGCAATTATGTAGTCGGGAACGAAGAAATATTTGGTAGATTTCAGATGACCATTGCAATGTGTACCCAAGTGTATATACTTTGTTTTGCAAAACTGAATCCATTCAATTCTTCGCAAAACAAAGAATTCCATAATTAATTTTGGGAAAAAGCAACATTTATTGGGAAAGTTTAATGCTGTACAGTATATCTCAAAGTATATATTTTATAGATGTTTTCCATTTTCATAACTAATCCAATACATTTTCTCCTTCTTGTGCGATAAATTATTCAAACTGATGCCACCTTAAGAAGAAAAAAAATTCCTAGACAAAGTGAAATGCTACCTACCACACCCTTCCCTTTCTTTGATGCCTTGTCTGGTAATTTCCCATTCCTCAGGACGCTGTCCTGGGACACAGTGGACAAGTTGCTGGTGCTTCTGGTGTCTGTGGCGTCCTCCTTCTTGATGGTCTCTTCCGGTATCGGAGGGGAGGTGGCCGTCCTTTCAGACGGACTGGCTTCCGGTATGGTATCCGAGCGAAATTTCACTCGCCTTCCTAACATTTCTGGTCTTCCCGATCGACAGGTGCAAACGACCTGCAAAACAGATCATTACCTTTACTGATGTAAAGCGACCATAATTTTACGCCTTTCGGTAACATTCAGGAATTTTCTTAAGGCTCTGTTTTTGTTCCTTAATTTTGTTTTGTTCTGAATAGATTCAAATGTATATAATGTCGATAACTGAGGAATAACGACTAAATCACCAAATAAGCATTCAAAATATTAATTCAAATAAATTATTTGAAATAATTAGATTAATTTTAACAATTTTTTTTATCTCTGTCTCTAATACTAATAAAGATATTTGTCTCTTTGTTGGCGATCTATAGAACGAATTGTTGAACCTAGAGCTACCAAATGTGGTACAGGTATACTTTTGACGCTGAAAGTGTGCACCTGAGAGCCGTTTTTTTTCAAATTTTTGTTTAAATTTTAATTATTTCAAAATTAAGCCATTTATGCCAATAAATTCCGAAAAAGTTATTGCAAGAAATGATTTTTACACTATTTTAAAGTGCAAACAGTTACCTTTACAACGATATTACTTTAAATATTGTACAATATTTAGCCTCATTTTTACAAAATATTTTCAATATCGTGATCAACTAATAAGTCGGGGGAATCAGCTGGTCGCTGAAGGCGGAAAATTTATATAATAATAGGAGTGTCTTCTTTCTGAAAAAGCCAAAATTCGAATGTGAAACCGATATTTCTAATTTTGCTGGAAGTGAAAGAAAATTAAATCTATTTATTTAAGGTGAAAGAACTCTTTTATAAACACAATAATCATAAACTTGACAAATTTATCTTACCATGCAAAGCAAAAAATGAATGTTGTTGAAAAGTCGTTTCTATAAATTTGTTATCATCTGAAAGTTGAAATGACACTGAAATGAAACGTCTTTGGCGCATAAGTTGGATATCGTCGCTTAACAAGCAACACCTACTACAGTAGAACCCCGCTAATCCGAAATTCCGGTTAATCCGAACCAATCTTATTTTCGAAAATTATGTGTAATTCAACAGATTACTTGAAAAGATTAAAATATGCATAATAAAAACAAAAAGTACTTTTTCAGCATGCATAATTTTGTACACATTGAAGAAACTAATGCAATTTGCCTTAAGATAAGATCACTTCATACAGGAGCAAATCCATTATTCTAATGAAAATGGAAGACATATTCTCTTTCTATTGCTTTTGAATAAAAGAATTCAAGAGATAGTAGTACTGGGCACTTAAAACTTACATTTTTTTTAGCACACATCTTTTTCTTTTCTATTTTTATCGGAATTTCGGGTAATCCGAATTTTTTGTAATCCGAACAGGCACCGGTCCCAATTAGTTCGGATTAGCGGGGTTCTACTGTATCTCAATTTTTTGAAATTTAAAAGAGGAAGAAAATACTCAATTTTTCACAATCAATAACAAACAATCCTGAACTTTTTTAACCTTCTGATATAAACATGAGAGCACATATTCCTACCAGATGTGAAATACTTGTTACTGGTTGCGAAAAATTTAGTATTTTTTTTTTCCTCTTCGAAATCTCAAAAAATTGAGATAGCTATGTTCCTTGTTAAGCGACGATATACACTGTAAAAAAAATCCCGTAAAATTTAAGGTTTTAAACTGGCAGCTGGGTTGGTTGTGCAAAACCGTAAAAGTTACGAAGTAAATCCGTAGTCACAACGGTTTTTTACCGTATAAAATCAAGTTTTCTCCGTAAAAAATAAGTCATCGAAGTAAGTGACGTCATCGACTGAGTTGAGTTGTTTTTCTCCTTCTGTTCGAGTTGAGTTGAAATGTGCTGATGTCTATTATCAATTAGGAATATTAATTAATCAAGGCTTAATTATTAATTTCAATTAGTTTAATTTTTAATTGAACTTACTTGGACGATTTCGATGCAAGATGGTGACAAAACTTCTAACTCCTCCGAGCCGGGGATCGAAACCGCGTTCATAGAAATAAAAAGCAGTCGCTCTAACCACTAGACCACCGGAGACTTCATAAAAGAAAGAGAAAATAATCTATTTGAGTTTTAAAGTCACTATAGCTCTAGTGGCGCCACCTAGTGGTGTAAAAATCAACTATTGCCAGAACACGTGTTTTAAGGTTACGGAGATGGAACCCTATTAAAAACATGAAATGAATGCAATAAAATTACATTTCAGAAAAGGGAAAGTTATCGTACGGAAAGCAATACCGTATGACGAAAAATAGAATTTGAACTGACGGTTTTAAACCGTTTATGGCTGGAGCAAAAAAACGGTGAAAAACCGTTTTGTCAACAAAACAGCTTTAAACCGTCAAATATACGGAAAAAGTCCGGGAAAAAAACGGATATTTTTTACAGTGTAATAAAAGTTTCGTAAACGCATTGGGTATATAGTTTTAATAGAAATGAGGTGTAACTGTCTGCTAAGCGTCTTGTAGAAACTGGCCAGATATATGCACAACTGTATACAAAAGTTAGAATAAGATCTCATCTTCAGTTCTTTCATAACTAGGTAATAAAAATATCTTTGAAAATAGTTTAGTGTGTTTATTTTTTGAGCTGTTTTAGTACTTTTAGCGCTGATAGTTTTGTGCATTTATTATATTAGGTATTTACAATATATCAAAATAACAAGAAATGACCGATGAATTTATCTTAAAGCATTACTAATTTTATGTCACTTACTTTATCCGGGGTTATGCCTCTGAGAGAAGCCCTTCCATAAGCATAATCTTTCACAAGGAACAGCCAGCAGTCATCGCAAGAACACATGGAAGAACCATTTACAGTGCTCTCATCGGAAACAGATCGTCTGATGGGATGGTGTCGATGGAAATATCCATTTTCTAAATTTTTAACTCGTCTGGAATGCCTTACTTTCCCAGTTGGGCCATTGGAACGAAAAGTGTCTCTCTTGTTTCGAAGCCGACGAATAAGATCCCTTTCTTCTCGGGACAGATCTGATGTCCAACTGTCAGAGTATTTGCTTTTATGGGATCGATGAAGCCCAGTCAAGACATCGTAATATTCGTCACATAAGCTTCTTTTCAATGGAGCTTCTCCATCATAAGAATGCCTTTTGCAACGCTTGCAGTTTTTGTTTCGACTCTGCATGGTCCTTCTTTCCCTCGAGTTTCGTTTGGCTGGTGTTGTTTCTACCTCTTTTTCCTTCTGAGGTTCTGCTTTTGGACCATCTGGAGAAACATCGGAGGATATCTGATCGCCACGTGTGATTCCACTGTCTTCAGAATGAGATTTAGTAACATCGGTTTCCTTTGTGTCTGCAGTGGATTTCTTGGAGGTACTTGCTTTGCGTTTTGCTTCTGGAGATCGACTAGATTTGGCCAGATTTTCTTTTGCTTTCTGCACGTTTTGTGTCTTTGTTTCGCTAGTTGATTTGGTTGTGGCATTAGAAGAGGACTGTTTCTCTGAAGGACCAGGAGTAATTTCGTCAGATTTAGTTTCCTTAGGTAACTTACTATCGGTTTTATTTGGAGATGATATTTTTTCTTTTAGACTGGTTGAGGTTGATTCCTTCACAGAATCTTTTTCCTTTTTCACAACTGGCTCATTAGATGCGTTCTTTGGCTGTGTGGAACTTGTTGTCTTTGCGGTTGCAACATCAGTCACTTTTTTTACTCCAGATTCTGTTTCTTTTGCATTTTCACTTCCGATTGGTTTATTTGTTGCTGCATCACCACCAGCATGGCTTGATACTACAGTTTTGTTTCGAGACAAACTGGAATCAGTTCTAGTTTTAGCTTCTTTCAGGATAAAATTGCTGTTAATTTTTGATACTACTTCGGATGACGCGATTTTTGTTTCTTTAGAAGAGTTTTCCACCTTCTGAGATTTATTCCTTTTGGGTTCTACTGGAGGAGGAGGTGGAAAATTGAATATTTTTGACAGCGATTCTTTTTCTTGCTCTTTACTTGCAGCTGAAGCCTGAGATTCTTTCGTTTCTTTTGACTCTTCAGGTACTTCTTTTTTGTTTGAAGAATGTAAAAATGACGGCACTTTTTGAATAGGAGTTGAATCTTCCGAGTTCGAACCTTGAAATTTCTTAATAAGCTCATCTATTGCTCGTTTCTTAAATTTCGACTTCTGCTTTGAGTCCGTAACTGGTTCCACATTAGAAATAGCGGGTTTATTCGAATCCACAGCAACTGCAGAAGATGCATTTGATTCCTTATTTGGAACAACAGATTCATTCACATTTGCAGTTGATGTAGAGGGAGTGTTTGTGTTTGTATCCAAAACAGGTGTTGAGTTAGAAGTCTTAAAACTATCACTGGTAATCCCAGTTGAAGTAGAAGGGATGGCGATTTGTTCTGAGGTTTTCTCTGTTTTGGCACTAACAGCAGCAGTTGCTTTCTGCTCTTGAATCTTTTCTGTTTCAGATTTTTCTCTAGGTTTAGGTATAGATGCTTTATTCTTGGAAGACGGAAGATCCTGAAGTATTTTAATGTCCGATGTCAATTCCCTTTTTAACTCTGGGTGTGATTTAACTATCTGATGCAACCTAGACATTCTTGGCTTATTCTCCTCAGGTTCAGACTTCTCTGTAACCATGTTTTTATTTTCTGTGGTTTCTGTAACTGTATTACTAAGGTCCTTAGTGTCTTTGCGTTTTAATTCTGGTGTATTGTTTATTTGCTCGTCAGAGCTTTCCTTTTCGTTCAAAAGGCTATTATCGAGAACAAGGTTAATTTGATTAATGACATCATCAGGATTTTCTTCTATGGCATTAGATTCTTGTGTATCTACTGGAACAGAAACATCAACGAGGTCTAGATCAATGCCGGTTGTTGAGCGTCTGTCTCCTGTTGGTGATTCTGTGTCATTTCTTCCAGATGAGGCTATCGATCCCTCACTGTCTTCAAAGATAGGATTCACTTTGGAGGGGTCATCAGAATGGTTTGGACTTTCTATGTCTTCCGGAAGAAGAGAAGGTTTCCTCCTATGCGCTTTCCAGTGTCCTAGAATATGTCTCAACATATTTCTGTCCTGAAAAAGACAAAGAGAAAAATTAAACTTCAATTCATAAATTGCAGTTTCTCTTTACAGTCATCGAAGTAATTCTTTGTCACCAAACCAAGAATTTCGGAGTTACAAATGTCCTTCAATATTCTTCAGAAAGATTATTGTGTTTTCTAACTACATCTTCGAGTATTAATCGTTGAATTTCAATTTTAATTATGTATTTAATTTATAAGTTCAAATGGGTTATCGGGATATTCAAATTTCATAAAATTCATTATTGCTGTTCGAAGATTCAAGTTTAAAAAATATTTTATTTGTGGAAAAACCCTCAGCATTTTATTTCTCTTCAAGGACTACAGAAATTCTGCTGGTTACAATGCCTACAACTTTTTAAATCTTGATGGCATTCAACTGAAATTTTTATATAAGTTACCTTAGATATCTAGATTCGAAGTTATGAAAGAAAATTTAAGCTATGTTTCGCATGCGTAGTTAAAAAGTATTTACTACAAATACTTATATTTCTTCAAATATTTAAGTTATTTACTTCAAATTGTAATACAATGTTTCTATAACATATTGTTGGGTATTCTTTTAGTTTCGCAAAATTTGGAGCAAAACTTTGCATGTTTTAAGCAAAACCCTGCAAAAAAATTGGGATGTTTTAAAGAAATCTTTATAACTTCCCGAATATTTATGATATTTTTATGAAAATGCATATAAGTAATATGTATAAGACGTAAACCGATTGATGAATGTTTCAATAAAATTATCAGCTTCCTGTGAAACGGGGTGGGCCCAAATCATTTTCGTCTTCATCAATTTGTAGACGGTCCCTTAAATGTCCTCGGGACTGAATCTCCAGTGTAAAATGTGTTGTATACTCGATTGTACGTTACAAGATTCTCCCCGACTGACTTCTAACCATAGTTTTCGTATAAATTCAAATTTCTTGCATTTTACAAAGTGGTCTTAAACTTTTGCAAAAGACTGTAAAGACCAATTTAAAACAACAGAACAATTAATAATGAAATGGCAAGGCAGACAGATAAAGAAATGGGGCCTTGTACTGATGAAGTGTCAAATAAGACGTCAGTTTTAAAATAAAATTCGGCATAAGTTCTTTCAAAAGAAATTATGGTACTGAATTCTACTGGGAATAAAACTTTTCATGAATGGAAACCTCTCATTACATTGCTTATTCATTTCTCACAGTTTATATTGGATGGAACAAGATTTAAAAGTATAGAAGTGCTAATATTGAAGTTGAAAAACCTCTTTCAAGTAATAAAATATGTAATTTACTGAAATTTTCAGTTTTTAATTAATTAAGCAACTAATAGTTATTTTGTAGTTGTGAAAAATACTTCTACGTATTTTCAGTGCAAAGATGCGAAATTAAACAACGAGAAAATAAATTGAGGAAGAAATAATAAAGAAATTAAGAAAACAATTATTTTGAAATGCAAGAAAATTCCTCTTTCATTTTTTCTCTTAGACCGTTTATTTTTAATGATTTTTATTAATGAAAGCTTTATAATGGTATGTAGCGAACTTTCATTTACAATGTTAAAAAATAATATTCTTTGTTTAATTTAAGAGAAAAAACTTTTTTTTTGTAAATTAAAAATTATATTTGAAATGCAAACCCTCTATCTTCTAATACGCCTTTCTTACTTTATATCGCATGCTATCATTTGTTCCTGATACTGATGTATAAGCACACTTTCGCTATTTAGAAAGGCCAGACGGATCATTAAAGGTGTGCGCCTGACTCACACGGCTTTTGGTCATTCAAAATTTCTTTTTAAAGAAAAGGGACATTCCGTAAATGCGTGGGTCAAAGTTTCAAACCAAGCGTGACATGATCCGAATAGCAACCCGCATTCTCCTTTAATAAAAAAAATATTAATTACTAGGCTTCACAACACAGCCTATCACAGTGAGGACACGACTTGCTTCGATTGAGACACTATCTTTATTAAATGGAATCATCGCGTGAAAACTTTAATGGAATCTGGAAAAACAAACAAGCAAATATCGAGTGTGGGCTTCGATTACAAGCTACTCGGGCGAATTTTATGGCAAACTTTCATAATTTTAGTACTCGATTATGGCAATATTTCATTCATAGCATATTTAATTATTAGATCGGTGGCTGTTTATTACAATGATGGAGAATCTGTTTGGTGTTTTCAAGTCTTACAGGGTTTGACTGACCTACATCCATAAATGATTATTGGAAAAAAATGACCTCAGATTTAAACACTTTTGCATGCCCTTTTGACTTCATAAGGAAAAATACAAACAGGAGATTAAAAAGGACAGATATTATTGAAATATTATAATATTGGCACCTAGCGTCGTGAGACGAGAAGTCTCTTTCTTTTTTATAGTTACAGAAAAATGCAAGGAATTTCTTGCTTCAACTAAATTGTACCTCTGTACAATTTAGTTGAAGCAAGAAATTGTTTGCAACATTTTTTTATTTATGGGAAATTAATTTTATAAACTAAAATAATTTTATAAATTGAAAAAACTTAGTGAATAATATACCGAAAATGAAGAAAGCTTAATGCACTTCATATTCCTCCATTTTTCAATTGGTTTTCAAAACACCCTTTCCAACAGAAACAAAATCTACCATATCGAAATATGGTGGTTGAAACGAATAAGTTTTACATTCGCTTAAAGCTATCTCGCTGAAAATTTTATTGCTCATGTTTTATAATTTACCGAGTGCATTCTTTCCAAATATTGTTCATTTCATTTATAACTATTTCTGAGTAAAAGTCGCCTTTATTTTTATGAAACTGGTTCCATACATGGTTCCATACTGTTGCCATGATATAAAACATTGAGTGTTAGAGCTGTACTATACCAGCTTCCTTTAATTGGTTCCTTGTATGTTCTAAATTTGAATAAGTTTAGAAGAGCATTACTCGTCCAGACATAAACTTTCATGATCTTGAATTGAGAATTTCAGACTAGTACTGTTCTTCTCATCGATTCAATTATGACTGCCATTTTATGTGGGAACATAAAAGCAATAAACATAAAATCTTCGTAAACAGAAAATTGCTATGCATAAGTAGCAAAGAAACGGACTGTAGTTCATCAGTTTTTATACGCTTTTATTTAACATGATTTGCTTAATGTTTGTAAAGATGGAATTTTGTGATCGATTTTTTAATCACTTTCTGATGTTCTAAGGTTTCTAAAATTTTATACAAATATTTATTCCCGATGAGGATGTAATATTTTAATATTTCCAGAACTAGATTACTAATATGAATTTCAATAAATTTAAAGTTTTGATTCTGTTTCACAACCCATGAATAGATAGAAGAAAAAAACATTCATAAAAGACTGGATTTCACGTGCTTCTAAGCAGATTGCATTTTTAAGTGCCTTGTTAAGAATATTATAAGAAGATATAAAATTATAGAAGATAGAATAAAAATATCCAATTGGATATTCTTTTTCAGTCAATTATTCTGTTAAGTTATTCTGTTGTCAATCAATCTAGTCAATTATTCTGTTAAGAAATAATTGATGGAACTTTTCGATAAAAAATTCATTAAAAGATTCCATAATAATTATAAAACTGAATTATAAAACATATTAAAGACGGAAAACCAGAAAAAAATAATAAATTTCAAAAACACATTTTTCTAAAACTTCTTTACGGACGAGTTTTCTGGTTTGTTTACATGCCTGTAATACGTATTTCCGGTGTAATGCTAAGTCAATGGATCTTCAAAGCGGAAGTCCAACATACAAGTGGATAAAGTCAAGGTTTTTAATATAAGTAAACAAACCAGAAAACTCGTCCATAAAACACACTTTATCATTGTCCTGAAAAGTTTAAAACGATTTTTTAAAATTCAAAATCTCGAGATCAAAACAAAAGTCACTGAAGCATGAGACACTGAAAGCAATACAATGAAAAAATAGAGCCAAAATGGATATCAGAAGAAAGAAAATTCCTAAACAACCATTAAAAATTAAAGTATATTTTAAATGTGATTAAAATTCCAATTTGATTAGAGTATTTATATCAGCGCCTCGTGCTTTTACATCTTTTATTTTTATCTCCATGATTTTAATAAAAAAAATATTTTCTACATTTTAGCACATTTATAAAAGAGAATCTTTTTTAAATTTGTATGTTTATTATTTCCCACAATTATCTGTTTTTTTTTAGAAATAGTAAATTCAAAACAGTTCTTAATATAAATAGGCTAAACAATACAAACACTTCAGAATAGAAAGAATTCAGCCACAATTAAACACTTCGTCTGGAATGAAGTAATATCCTTAGTTTCTTGTTGATTTTCCTTTTGCGGAAATAATGTTGTTCATTAGTTATTCATGATTTATCCTGTCCTTTTCTGAAGGATATCGAGTAACAGCCGGGATTTCAATTTGGGTGAGGTACTATGAATTCATCAATCTATCCACAAAATTTTCATTGGCTGCTTTTACATTTCTTTTTATTAGCAAATTATAAGTGAAAAAATTAATTTTTCAAGATAAATAGGGATCTATAAAAAGTATTAGACGAAAATAGACCAAAAGCAGAAAAAAAAAATTCGAATCCTTATTTTGTATGGTATAAGTATACTATTAACTAGATTATTATAGTGATGATTTAGAGAAAGAAATGTATGCACACTCTCTAAAGTATAATATCTTCAAATGTATAATTTTCCTTCGTTGTTACTTTCTGAAATACTAAGTATTCACAGAAGAAAGTGTTGACAAAGAAAATAAAAGAATCGTTTTGATGAATTTTTAGTTTTTAACCACTCTATGAGTTAGAAAAAAAAAACATTTTTAGAATTGTTTCTATGTGTCAGTCCTCCGTGGGTATGAACATTCAAACATACAACGATCTTGGTGGATGAAATTTTGAGCGTGGTCTTAGTATCAAAATAGTTCCAAAATATATAACAATTTTAATTTTTCCTAAACAATAAAACTAAACAACAGATTGGTATGTTTACAAAGTCATTTTTTACAAACGATTTTCTAAGAAAATATTATATATATATATTTAAAGTTATTGCGTTTATATGCTCGAGCGTTACCAATACGTCAAGAGAAAAATTTACAAAATCTTTTACTAGCGAAGAAACTATCATGACTATAATTAAAAGCAATTCTTAAAAAATGAGAAAAAAGAGTATAGCAATTAAATTGACACCAATGAATAGATAATTTTCTAAATTTTAAAATGATGTATAAACTTTTTTTTCAGATTATAATTCTCGAATTTATTGCTGCCGGAAAACATGAAAAACACGAAATTTTAAAAAAAATTACATCATTCTAAAATCGTAATTGTAAAAGGAAATGTTACGATCTTTTAGTGTGCTTTTAATGAAGTCCGTCGCCACTGTTTTGCTGCATAACGCATAAATACTTACATTTTTGGCCCACGTTATATGTAGCATTCGTATGCGGAAGAATATCAGAAGTTTGAGGGGGAAACATTCCCGATTTTTTTAAATATAAAATATAGTTGTTTTTCATAATACTTAATACAATAGTAGATTGCGACATATATCTGTTCAGTAATCAACTTACAGATTAACAAAGCATGCCATATTTTCACGCCGTTATTTTTATGAAAGTTGCTTTAAATTCTTGTGATTGGAGTTGTACAAATGTTAAGCAATCAGCTGGAAAATGAGACTGGTTTCATAAAACAAACATAGCAAATGACAGGATATTGAAGGCCACCAAGTAGCAACTAATTTATTTTTGCTTAAGTCGCGGTGAAGGGTATCTCCCCTATTGTTATTGTCAGAAGGATCCTTATCCGTTATTAAATTTTTATGAATTGAGAACTTAATAACACATCTGTTTCAAAGTAAGACTGTCGATACTAAAAGAAATTAATCATGATAATAAAGGAGAATGAACAGGTTCATAGAAGAAAAACTATCATTTTTCACGACACAATTGAAAGTTAAAATTTCAAGAAATGCTGGTTATATGTACCTAAATGAGTGTTCAGATTCTATTGCATGATCTAAAATTGTTGTCAAATGAATAAGAAATCTACCAGAACTTAAAATATTTCCTATGAAGGACATTCTTATGCTGCTTTCATCATAACAACAAGATATTATTATCTTTTTTTCATCACTAGAGAAGTAAACGGGGGAGAACATATTCTCCTGATTATAAAACGTTAGCATAAAATAACTGTTGAAAACAGAAATGTAAAATTTTTATTATTCCATAATGATTTATTATTCTTAAATCTTTTATTGTCAAATAGAAGGCAAATTAGTTTATAAACTTAAAGAATGGATCAAAAATAAATTTTTTAAGGAAATGGCATCGATGAGGGAAAAAGGGCAATGAGTTTTGTGGTTCCATGGAAACAAATCAATCATTTTTGTTCAAAGGGAGTTTAGACGTTGTTGTGGACACTATCCTTTAGATGCCAAGAGCATAAAGCCCCCCCCCTCGCATTGTGATTCCGTAGTTCGTCGTTCCTAAACGAAAAAATTTCTGGCGGATGGATTCGAAGGGATGGACAATATTAAGGGCTCCACACTCTACTGATATTATTCCTCTCGGTTTCTTTTTTTGGGTGGAGTAGACCAAGGAAAGGTCTTTGCGACATCTTTCTGTAATATTTAAAACTGTGAAAACACATACAGTGTTTAGTGTCTCAGAACAAATGTTAGGCAACACCTGGCGAGAACTAGAATACAGCATTGATATTCTTTGAGCTACAGAAGGGGAATGCATTGAAATTTACTAAGGTAATTGGTCTTATTGCAAACTCCCATTCTGTATTTACCATTTACAAAAATAAGCATATGTCTAATAGTTTTTGCGCAAACAATTTGTAATCAGGAAACGACTTTGTGCTCATCCTATATATTAAGAAAAGAGAATTAATGGCGATTTTAAGGTTAGTGCTTGCTTTTTGAGGGTTGCTGTCTTGGCAACGTTGACCAACTTCAAGATCAACAAAAGAAGTTCCGGATTCCCCCTCTTTCTTCGTATGGACGCGATTTCTGTATTGTTTTTTTACATTAAAATGTCGTACCTGCGTTATTCCAGTGTGATGCTAAGTCAATTCAAATTCTACTTCAAAGTGGAAGTTCAGGTTTTTAATGTAAATAAACAAACCAGAAAACTCGTCCATAGGATTTACAATAACTACATGTGTGTAAACACAACAATGTACGATGATTTCGTAATATCTATAATATCCCAGTTCGAAATAAAATCTACATTGCTTATGTAATTAGAGATTAATTACTCTTAGTAGAGCTTTTAAAAAGAAACAACTTGTGATACTAACAAATAACTACTGAAAGAACTATATTCGTTATAATATATGCTTATAAAATAAATAATTTTTATCTCATAATTTCATACAATTTAGAGTTTCTATACTTAAAATAACATTTTATTCTACAGAAACTTTAAAAAATTTCTTTAAAAAATTGTTTATTTTGCTTAGAATTTGTTAAAAGACCTATTGTCATGTGGAACTCGCACATTTTAAAGCAAATTATAGGTAGAAAACTGTGCCTTGAGATATAAAGGATATTCGAAACAAAATTTCTCAATTTCTGAGTTATTGGTCTGAAATTTACATAGCAACTTCGTTATATTATGCCGTAAAAAATTTTGAACAAAATTTATTGGTAACTTTTTGATTCTTCTGTAAGGATTGAATGAATGTATTAAATTATTATGAAGCTTCCGAATATTCTGGCATACACAGTTACTTTTTCACGAGACATGAAAGTCACGTGAGCTGACTGAACTGTTCACTTCCGGTTAACAACTTCAGAAGTAGGTGGAAGAACAAATATTGAACTGAGAAGTCAGGCATACTGTGATGATATTGCCTCACAAAGAAACGCAATCTGTGTCCTGCAGTTGATAAAGAATTAGGCAGGAAATCTGCTTGTCCGTGGTTCGGCAACGGTTGCTATTTTAGTTCAAAATGCTGTTAATCTCTGCGCTAGGCAATTCTAGATTTTCCTCTAAAATTCTAGCTGGATGATTCTGGAATGTTCTTTAAGTCAATAAATACCGAGTTCTATAAGTTGTGGGTAAGTTCTCTATTCTCTAGTGTTGCGAGTTGCTTCAAATTAATAAATTCACTTTATTGTTAAATCATATTCTTTGTATCTTCATGACAATACTAGGCAAGTATAGCAGAACTAAAAACTTTCTATAGGACAACTATTGTTGCTTTTTCACTCATAAAGTAAAACATTCTTTGGAGTAATTACAAGAAAAAATTTTTATCCACAGATTTTGCGTTCACGAACTATATCCTTAGATCGATTTCTTGAATTCCTTGAATGACACCCTGAATATTCAGATAATTAAGTTCTGCAGTATTCAGGGTGTCTACTCTAAACATAGCCCATTAACTTGTTCGAGGAAGTGATTTCTTAAATTTTGTTAATCAAAGAACGACTTAAATTAGTTTGATCTTTCGTTCCACAATCTGGAGTTCAATATCTCTGTGCTCCAGTTTTAAAAATGCTTGATCACGTTTTTGGAAAATTTTCTAATTTTGCCACAAAAGAAAGCAAACACGCCCTTTCTTCCATTTCACACCCGTAAGAAAACCTTGAATCGAGAGATTTACTTTTCGAAGTTCCCTCGAGAACTGGTTCACGTGCAAGCAATGAGTATCTAGTTTCATATTAATTAATTCTCATAATTAAAAATATATTAAATCGTTTATTAATCAAAAATATTTCGTTATATAATTCCTTTAAAAATTTAACGAAAACAGTTTTTAAAGTTCATCAGTGTACTAAAAGAAGAAATATTTTATTTTAACTATTTTCCACTTTGTAGCCTTTAATTTATAATTCATTGTTGCAAATGGAGTTTTCAAATCCAATGTTTTCTGAAATTCACGATAAGGTGGCGCCATGCGAATAGAATCAAAACTTAATTATATTAATCGATTGACAGATAATTAAGTTCTGAATAGTCAGGGTGTCTACTCAAATCATAGCACATTAACTAATTTCTAAACCGTTAGAAATAGGTACTTTTATTCGAAAAATGCTTTAAATGACGTGAAGAATTAAATTTTATGCTTTTTGGGTTCATGAATGTAATGCTGAAGAAATTGCGAAGTCTAAATTTCTATATAGTCTCCGATCCTATTAGTCATATTTAGTTAAGTATTCTTGATATTCTAAGAGTTATAAATTGACTAAAATTTAATGAAAATATTATTTAAAAATTGATTAAATTAATTAATAAAACATTAATAAAAATTCTTAGTATTATATATAAAGGCGCATATGCAGATATGTATAATATAATACAGATACAAATAATAGATATATTAAACAAAAATTGAAATTAAAAAAAAGTATAGATAAGAAACAGCAGATTTAAACAAAAACGATGACAATACATCTTTAAGCGTACTAACGCAACAGCCTCAAGTGATTGCATCAACTGAAGTTTAAAACGATAATATTTAAAACACATAAAAATTAATTTAGAATGTAAAAAATGTTCAAAACGGAAGAAATGAATGAGGAATCGAATGGCGAACTTTATCGAAGACCACTCACCATAAAGATTCCAAATTAGACAAGATTTTCTGTCAAGGGTAAGATTATAAACCAAAAGTATACCCTTTGTGGCCTGAATCCTGTCCAATATCAATATGAGAAACATTCTGAAAGATCAGAATGTTTCTCATATTGATACCCTTGACAGAAAATCTTGTCTAATTTGGAATCTTTATGGTGAGTGGTCTTCGATAAAGTTCGCCATTCGATTCCTCATTCATTCCTTCCGTTTTGAACATTTTTTACTTTCTAAATTAATTTTTATGTGTTTTAAATATTATCGTTTTAAACTTCAGTTGATGCAATCACTTGAGGCTGTTGCGTTAGTACGCTTAAAGATGTATTGCCATCGTTTTTGTTTAAATCTGCTGTTTCTTATCTATACTTTTTTTTTAATTTCAATTTTTTTAGTATATCTATTACTTGATATTCTAACATTTTCAACAAAACTTCCACTCTTCCGCGACTCAAACTGACCACGTTATGAAGCTTGAATATCGCTATTTTAGACTATTTCAATGACCACCTCGAGGAAGATCCTCCTATCAGTGTGGAGCGCTTGTTCGACGCGGCTGCTGACTGGTTTCAAATTAAGAAATTCAAAACTCCATAACTCGGTCAGTTGTAGTACGGCGTACCAGATTTTATGTTCCTCTAGTTACGTTTTTGAGTTATCGTAGTTACATAAAAACATAATTTCTTTTTTTTCGGATTGGGGAAGTCTGAAATGTGAAAATCCGTCAGAATCCTGTCGAATTTTTTGACGATTGATTGCAATACTTTCTCCCTGTTTACTTGAAACACGAAAAAGTAAAAATGCGCGAATTTTTCCGTCACACTCTTTTGACTGAGTAATTGCGTTAATTTTGCTTAGCATAATTTCTATACAGCACGGAAAGAAATAACGGCGTTATACGAAGCTTGAATGCATGAAAATAAATCATGGCACATTAGTCCGCAGATGAAGAAAACATAAAGAATGGTCCAGCTAAGATCAAATATAAAATGCATCGGCTGCCTGCTTCAGTAAGTGGACCGAAGCATGTCGTCTTCTTTGGAGGGCGACGCGTCCTTGCATGACGGGGAAGAGAAAGTTTTCGAAGAAGAGAAATGGTGACCTTGGCCTCCATTCGATGAGATTGGCATTTTTTCCCCATAAAATATCGCAGAAAAGGCATGTCGTGTCACTTGTCTGGAATTTCCCGCAGTGAAATATAAAAATCTGTGTGTCAGATAATTATTCATTCCGATATTATTCCGAATGAAAGTAAAATCTGCAGCAGGACTGGAAATAACAAGCGAGAGTGTTCTCTTTTCGACTTGCTCGTACATTAACGACAGTAGTAACCAAATTTTTATACAGATATACAATTTGGGTGACAAGACGACATATCCCATTTCATTTAAACATGTTGGTGCTTTTCTGCGTTACCACGTCCACATACACACGAACAGTGGCGAATCCAGGATTTTGGTCTGGGAGGAGCTGAGGTCATAAAATTTTGTATCGTCGTGACCCCAAGGCTTATGTAAGTCAAAACACTTTAACTTTACTCACTCACTTGGCAATAAGAATCAAAAAGGACAATCAAATATTATTAATGTAAACGCAATAAAATAACTAGCCAAAAAATGTTTTCGACGGAGTTAACGCTACAACTTGGAATGACTACAAAGGCGGGAAAAGTTTCGAGCCTGAGAAACCAATATTGCTACGTTTTATTTTATTTTATTTTTTTAAAGAGTTTAAGAACAAACAAGTGTAGTGATTTGAAAAAAAACAAGAATTTGGGGTGGGGGCTGCAGCTCCATAGCATCCCTCCTGGATTCGCCACTGCACACGAATGCTGTGTTCGTTCCAAAAACTCGAGATTAACACTTTTGGACGATTTTACTACTGAAAGGGATGACAGGCAATGAGCAAGATAAGAACTTTTCCGAAGTTCTTTGTTAGGTCATGACCTTCGTCCTATTAGGCGTATATTTTTCTTAGTTAGTCTTAACACCAAATCAATAAATGAAGATAAAATGTGCCTATATACTGCTAAGTAAAATGCAAGCATCTCTCCCTCCATTTTTCATTTCATCCCTATTTTGATGAAATCAAGTCCATCTGTGGCGCATGCGCAAAAGCGTGGAGGGTATCTATATCTGAGAATGAACAGTATACAGATCTTTCAGACGGTTAATTCTTGGATGGATTTGGCCCAAACTTAGATGCAGATCTACAATTTTGATGATAAAACCCTCTGTCAAATGTCATCTGTCTAACTCTCTGCGTTTTTGGATTATTTGCTCACTTGAACATGAACCGACACATTTCCCGTAGACTGATTCCGCCCAAAATTTGATGGAAATCTACAAATTTGGTGCAAAGACCACTTGAAAGAAATTATTTCAGTCTCGTTAGGTAAGAGAATAAAATAAGTTTAAAAGTGCATTCTGAAAATCAGATATGCCCCTTATATGTTTTACTTCTTTTTGCCGTAGTTTACTTTCTCGCATACAAAGTACAGAAAGATTTAAGCACTGAATTCGTCAAAAAATTCGACCTCGAGATTTTGATGAATCTCACGTTTTAGACTTCTCTGAATTCCAAAAGAGCCATTTCTTTTAGTTAAAATCCACCTGTCTATGAACACGATAACGGAAAATCGCAGCGAACTAGAAGAATGGAATTTGGTGTATGGTCTTCACGCCAAATTTCTAGATTTCCGTCAAATTTTGGGCAAAATCCGTCTACCGGAAGTTTACCTGTTTGCCCATCCGCGTGTATGTGAATAGTACATTTGAAACGCGCAACGAGCTAGATCAGGGGTTCCCAACCCTTTTCCTCTCGCGTACCCCTTGATTAGCTTTTTTTATTTTCGCATACCCCCTACTGTCATATTTCCCCCCTCCAACCATCTATCTATGCTAAGTTTTTATCAATAAGGTTCAGGGCTTAGGTAAGCTTAGGAGTCAAATGACTCGAATCAATAATATTTGCAGGACTTATTTTTGATTTTAGACTTTTGCAATAGTATTAGTTCAACGCCAAAACAAATGAAACCAATATTGCAATAATTTTTATTCGTTATTCACTATGCATCCCATCGAGCCCTTAATGATGCCTGCGTTTAATCTCGCTTTAAATAAAAACCTCAAAACAAGAAGCTTTGAGAAGATTCGGGATTGTTCTCGATAAACCTAAACTGAATGGACAAAAATAAAAAGCATACACCAGTGGCGCGTAGTGAAGCTACAGTTTTTGCGGCGATATTGATTATTGACGCATAATTGGGGCTGGTAAAGACCATATATCAATCATTTAACAGGTTTCCTTTTGCTTTCTTTTTTTCTTATTTTTAGTTTAGGCTTTATAGTATTTGCGCAACTTTCACTTTTCTCGTGGGGAAGCAAAATTCAGTAACTTTTTTATTCCGTTATGTTTTCTTCTGTCCGCCATTACCGACTTTGAGTTCGCGTACCCCCAGGAGTAAGCGTACCACAGATTGGGAACCTCTGAGCCAGATGAATGAAATTTTGTCATACACTGAAGAGCCAGAAAAACTGGTGCACCTGTCTAATATCGTGTAGGGCCCCCACGCACACACAGAAGTGCCGCAACACGATGTGGCATGGACTCGACTAATGTCTGAAGGTATCTTGGAGGTAATTGACACCATTCATCCCTCAAGACAGTCCACAAATCCATAGGAGTGCGAGGTGGCGGAGATCTATTCTCAACAGCATGTAGCAAAGCATACCGGATATCTTCAATAATGTTCATGTCTGGGGATTTAGGTGGCCAATGGAAGTGTCTAAAGTCAGAAGAATTGTTCCTGGAGCCACTTGGTAGAAACTCTCGACGCGTGGGGTGTCGCATTGTCCTGCTGGAATTGTCCCAATCCGTCGGAATGCACAATGGACATGAATGAGTGTAGATGATCGGGCAGGATGCTTAAGTACCTGTCACCTGTCAGAGTCCTCTCTAGACGTATCGGGGATCCCTATCACGCCAACTGAACACGTCCCATACCATCACAGAGGCTCCACCAGATTGAACAGTCCCCTGTTGACAAACAGGGTCTATGGATTAATAATATCGTCTCCATACTCGTACACGTGCATCCGTCCGATACAATTGAAAACGAGACTCGTCAGACGAGGCAACGTGTTTCCAGTCATCAACAGCGCAATGGTAGTGTTGTCGGGCCCAGGAGAGGAGTAAAGCTTTGTGCCGTGCAGTCAGCAACGGTACACGAGTAGGCCTTCGACTCTGAGAGCCCATATTAATGACGGTCCGTTGAACAGTTCGCACGCTGACACTTGTAGATGCCCCATCATTGAAATCCGCGGCAATATGAGGAAGTTTTGCACATCTATCTCGTTTAAGGATTCGCGTCTGACGTCAATGGTCCAGTTCTTTCAAGGTCTTTTTCCGGCCGCACCGATGGCGGAAATTTGATGTTTTACCGGATACCTGATATTCCCGGTACACTCGTGAAATGGTTGTACGCGAAAATCCAAATTTCATTACTACTTCGGAGATGCTATGTTCCATCTCTCGTGCGCCGATTATAACGTCACGTTCAAAGTCGCTTAAATCTTGATAACCTGCCATTGCAGCATGAGGAACCGATCTAATACATTTGTCAGACATCTGTTGTCTTATACAGGCGTTGCCGACAGCATCGGGTCACGATTATTGGTTGCATACCCCCGTTATTTGAAAACGCACTCCTGTAGCAGTTTTTCTTGCTCTTCAGTGTATTTTAGGCATCCTTGAATCCAAAAAACCTTTTTGTCTGTCTCACGCACGTATCTGTCAGCCTGTCTGTCACACGCACGTATCTGTCAGCCTGTCTGTCACACGCACGTATCTGTCTTCCTGTCTGTAATCACGATAACTCATCGGACCAAAGAGCTAGGCGAATGAAATTTTGAATCTCGTCTTCACACCAAAAGTGTAGATTTGTATCAAATTTTGAACGAAATCTTTCGAAGGGATGCTTGTCTATCAGTCAACTCATGTACATGTGAACAAAGTAACACAAAATCGCAATGAGCCAGATGGATAAAATTTGGCCTATGGTTGTATTACCCCAATTGAAGATCTAATCAAATTTTGAATAAACTCGACCAACTGGTTGAGTGTCTGTCGGTCTTGGCTATTGAAGATTATGTGAACGCGATAATTCAGAAACGGAACAAGCTGGATTAATAAAATTTCTTATGTAATCTTGAAATCCAGATTTTAGATTTATATCATACTAGCTGATGCCCGCGACTCCGTCCGCGTAATAACACATCATTGGTACTTTATTGCTCGCGATAAAAGTACTTTCACGTCTTTTGATATATTTTCTTGATAACACAAATATATACAATGGCAGAATACCTATTTATAAATAATTTACAAATGACTTATCAATTTACGTCTCAAAGTATCGACAAGAATAACTCAAAAGGCAACTCGCTATCATCGAATTCCCAGTTAATAATGTTTTCTTTCTTTTTTTAATGGTGAAGAAGCTCTTCCGCTCATGTTCCAAACAACTGCAGATAATAACAATAAAAAGATTGTTGGGAATTGCTTTTGAAAATATTTTCAAAAATTAATTAAAATTAAACAGAATGCCACATGGAATTGAAATTGGTATTATTGAAAAGCTAATATTTGGATAAAAAATATAAAATGGTTTTTGTGCTGTAACATGTTCCGATGTTATTGCGTAAAAACTTTAAAATTTAGGGTAATTTTTAATTAATTAAAATTCTAATTAAAATTTCAAAAAAAGTCCTTTCTTAGTGAGCACTATAACTACTTTCACTCATATGATAACTCTTCTTGTATATATTTTATATTATACTCGGATTGTAACCCTCTATGTACTTTTCATTATATTCTTCTATGTTTATGTATAATTATGTTCCTTTTTATGTGTTTTTATATCTCATTATGTATTTTTTTTTGGGGGGGGGGGGGTTTTGGTTTTTAAATAAATTTTCACACATATTCATCCCACCGACAGGGAGGCGTTTAGGTTCCGAGTTCGAGGGTATTATGTGGTGTTATGTTTGACAAATCTAAGCTTAAACACTTCGGTTCTCTAAGGTAAACACAGCTCGTTCGCTATTGTTTGATGACCTTCTTGCCACTTGTTCACCACTGCCAACAGTCTCTTGTCAAAATTCCAAACTCATTTTAAACACTAAAAAAATAACAAATAAGTAGATAAAGCGTTGTCCCTAACGCTTCCTAAATACGTTATTTGTCCTCTAACTATTTCTTCTTTAGAATTGAAATGATCCACGCTCCATCCCTACATTGTCACGTCGCTCCAATAGATTACGAGCTCTGGGAAGGAAGTGAGGCGTGTTTGGGGATTCAGTGTCCGTACCAAATCTGGACAATGTGACAAACAGACGCATTGGATTTTCCGCAGATATCAATCCTGCTGACCTCATTTCTTTTTATTCGCAAGAAACTGAGAAAAACAGATCTATTTAAAATTCAGATGTCCTGATAAATATGAATGGATGATTCGAAGATTATTTTGCTGAAGGTTCCGTGATCTTTGCGGTGAAGTGTTCGTATGACTAATTTTTGTTTTGAATGTAATTTTTCAGGATGACACAGTTGTATAGGATATTATATAAAAAATAATTTAAACAAAGCATAAACTGGCAGAAAATTAAGTATTCTTTACAGAAGTAGAATAACAAATACTAAATTCTGAACAGAATCAACACTTTAAATGCATGAGGTTTTATCTAGATTTTATTAAAACCCTCAAATTTAATTTAATTCGTGTGCTGTTGAATGTGTTAGATTTATTAAATTGGCAGCGTTTGAAGTCGTAAATCTGACATGTTGTCATATGACGAGGTCATTATCTGAGATAACTTTTCTACTATTTGTAATTCTTTAGCATACTAGCGTGAAAACATTTCCTTAAATTGCGGCTACATTAATTCGTAAATTCATTCTATGTGTAGGTATTCTAATATCTCAATTTATTCCCCGAGAACAGAAGTTCCCAACCTTTTTGATTGAGCATACCGCCTGTTGGGTAAAAAATATTTCGAGGCCCACTATCTAGATACACAAGTAAAAAAACACAAACGCATATAATACATATATACAGGGTGGTCATAAATTATTGGACCCATTTTAAAAATTAATAAAAAAAAACTAATAATGTTACAAGCACGGTTTTTTTTTAAATGAGAGCGCATTTTAAAAAGTTTTTTATCAGATAGATAACGCGCCGTTACGGTGGACATCTCCCATTTTTGAAAGCCATTATCTGCGAAACTATTAAAGCTAAACAAAAATAAAAGCATGTACTTGCAGGGAATTTTATGCTCTTTCATTTCTTAAAAAAATTGTAATTCGAAAACAGAATAGTTTTCTAGGTATTTAACAAAAACTAAAAAAGGAAACCAGAAAACGAGCATCGGCTTTTGCTGATCGGTAACCACTGCGTATGGAAATATCTCGCTGTAGCAAAATTAGAATACCATAATGGTACGTCACCTACCTGAAAAAAACTTTTTTTATTTTCTCTCTCGTTAAAAAAACTCAGATTTAATATTATTAGTTTTTTATTAATTTTTGAAATAGGTTCAATAATTTATGACTACCCTATATATTAGATGCACATATATGTCACTAATTAGCAGCTTACTGTAAAAGGGTTTAAAATATATAGTTTTATAAAGCAAAAAATGAGTGACTACTCTTGAAACTCCCCTGACTTCGACTCTTGACTAGCGTTCCGCGGCCCACTAATATGTTCTCCCAAGCCCACTAGCACTAGTCCGTTGCCCTAAAATTCTCTTAAATACTATGAAAAAGTCATAGTTTTTGGAAAACTGTCCATTTCCCAGACGGAAAAAAAATCTTTAAAAAAAACAGCATTTAAATAATTTTAGTAAAGAAAGCAGTAAATTACTATTCATCTCTCGTTTTACATGTCTTTACTTGACATGACCTCTTTCACATTTGCAAATTTCTTGATGTAAAAGCGAATTTTGTAATAAATTTAGAGAAGAGATCTTAAACTTTGTTGAGTTTTTGTACTCAATTGTTATTATTATTATTAATCCTCCGAGAGAGAACCGACCAGATAAGGTTTACTGCGCTCCTGATGACGAAAAAGTTTTTTAATATCTTCAGTGCTTAATTACCAATTCATTGATTACTGTTAATTAAATTTTGATTCCATTTGAATGGAGCCATCTGATAGTGAATCTTAGAAAAATTGCTAACAAGATTTCATAATATTTGTAATAGAGAGTTATAAATTAATGGCCAAAAGGTAGAAAATGAAAATAGAACAGTTATAAAAAGCACACTTTTTGTGTGTTCTAAAACAGAAAATAATTTTTTTATCAAAAATATGGAATACAAAACAAAATCTTAAAGAAGCGAGGCTCTGAAAACAATGCTGTAAGGAAATTAAATCACAGTGAATATCATAAGAAAAAGACCTCTATACTTTTATTAAAAGTAAACAATTGATATGATTAAAATTTCAATTTACCTGCAATTAAACAAGTATCTTTTAAGTAAGCAGAACCTTCTAAAATCTAACTTGTTTTTTCAATTTATTCTTAAGAGCTAATATGTACAAAGGATTGATTTGATTTTCTAAATTAATACCGTGTTTTGAAGCTACTCGTTGGGTTGTTTCGTGTTGAAATTTTGAACCGTGGTCAGACGACGAGAACGACGCCTGAGCCGACTTTTTACCCTCTGAAAGTTGGGCCTCACACTAAGTAGTCCAATCGAATTGTCATCAAAAGTATCAAAATTTTGGGAAAATACATATCCGTACAGTGACCTCTCACTTATACGCGCTCTCTTTTATGCGCGTTTTTCTCGCTGTTCCGGCCAGGGATATAGGAAAACAATGATAACTGTTATTCATTTATGCGCCGCACTAAAAAAGCACCGTTCACTTATGCGCGTCGCAAAAATTTTCTTAGTTTAAAAAAGGGGGTTTTTTCCATCAGAACAAAAATCCTTTTTGTTCTGCTTCTAGGAATGCATTCCCTCGCCCTTCCTCTATTCTTCATATTCCAGGAACACATTCCTCTAACTTATACACAGGGGTGTACGAGTGGGTTCTTGTGATTGACGTCAGTAAATAACATTTATACAGCAGCCGATTAGAGAGGTTAGTATTTTATGTACCACGTGGCATTGATCGTTAACGAAAGAACCATCTTTGGAGTTTAGGTTATGGTTAGATGGTTTCGTATTAAAATGGCGAAAAGAACGAAAATGTCGCTTTCGTTTAAAATGGATGTTATTAAAAAATTCGAAGAAAATCCTTGCACCTCGAAAAAAGTTTTAGCGGAGCATTTTAATATCCCAGAATCGACAATGAGAGCGATTTTAAAAAATCGGGAGCATTTCCATTTTCTTTGTGTTCTTAAGAAAATAATTAACGGAAGTTATACACGTATTTGCATTGTGAAACATCTTATTTACATTTTTCAGTACTATATGCATAGTATTAATTAACAATACATGTACACTGTATTGGTGTTTCACTTTTAAGCTCCCTTTTGTGGTTTTTCACTTACGTGCGTCTCTTGCTTATGCGCGTTTTTTTTTTCGCTGTCCCCTGCGCCCGCGCATAAGCGAGAGATCACTGTATTTTTATTACTTAGTTATCGGATTTGTCACCCAAAACATGCCACTGTATCATGCACCCGGATATCGGACCGGCTAAGTAAGGGGGAGGATGAAGAGGGAAAGTTGAAACATCGGTATTTCGCGTTTAAATAAAAGGCTATTAACCTGAGAGGAAAAGTTTAAGTAGGAGAGTTCAAAGTATTTAAACCACTTGCAAAATGCACTAATAAAATGACTCATTGAGCGTCAAGATATCTTAATTAGATCAAGAGTATATTTTAAGAAAAACGACAGAAAATCTTGAAAAATATTTTTGGGATCGCATTAAAGTACGTGTTATAAAAGATTGGATTTCAGGTAAAAATTTCAGATCAATATCTGCATTATTTTACGAAAAATTAAACTTAAAAAACAAAACAGGGTCGTTGAAAAAATACCTATAAGTATGTTTTTCAATCTATCCGAAATCGCTGAGAGGAAAAAGTGTTGTTTTGCATTTTTATATATCTTATCTATATGGTCGGTTTTCAGAAAGAAGTAGTTAAAATTAGGTTTCAAGTTAGCATTTTGTCTCACTAAATTTGACATTAAACATTGGAATATTCTTAAGAAGATTTATTGGTTTGTGATTATTATTTTGTATTAAAAACTTGTCATATAAATGAATTTGTAGTTTTATAAAGTAGAGTGAAATGCGAACATAAACACTGGCTATATAATATGATCTGCATCGCTGAATGTTTTATCATCTATATCATATTATCTATATCACTATGCTTTTTATTATTTGCAATGTTTAAGTTTTTATTATTTATATCACTATTACTACTAAAATTTTTAAAAGTTGAAATAAAGCTATAGATTTGCAAATGACTAGTTTGATGAATGCCAATTAAGTTACATTTGTGTCGATTAAAACCGGTACATCCAAACGTATATAAAAACAGCATTATTTAAAATTATATAACAAAATAACAAGCGTTTCAGCCGGCATAATTACATATAATACCATTTCTTCTGCATACACTGAGACTAAAAGTTCACAACCCCGGATAAGTCGTGTTCCACAAATCCAACAGAAACGAGTTTTTGTTAAGCTATTTACGTTAGCACAGATATAGTATTTATTGTGCAAGCCACATATTTTGCTTCAGAATTAGCTTTCATATTACAGCATTAGTTATAGTTTAGTTTTAACCCGGTCAAACAAGGAAAATGCTATTCAACTGCCCATTTCCTTTATAAAGAGAGAGACATTTCCGTATATCTTTAAACTCATAATTATCACAGAAACGCATTGTTTCCTCTCGCTTTTTACCAGTCAATTGTTTTTCCTTTCCGGGAAAAAAAATTCTTAAAAATCATTTAGAGAAATACTGTTACTTTTTCGCATTGATTGAAATCTTCACAGATTTTAATCATTCTTTATTGATTTCTATCGCACTCCTACGTTTCGAAATGCATTTAGCTGGTGTATTCAAGTGAAAAGTAGATAAAGGTATTCTTTTGTTGCAATTGATAATTTTTCATATATAAGTTTTAGTTTTATTTTGCGAATAGCAAGAGTCAATAAATAGTTGCAATCAGTCTGTTTTATCTATAGGATGTCCTGTCAGAATGGTATAATCTGTGCTACAGCGATAATCGTCACACAGACTTCACGCAAAACACCCAAGAATGGTATCTCTTCGATTCATAGTTTCCAGAAATTACGAGAGAAAATATGTAGTCCTCTTTATGCTTGTGTAATAAGAGACTTAAAGTAGGCGCATGTCAAATAAGCAACCGTTATTTCATTCTTATAAGAGACGGCATTTGAAAACTATAAGGTAATCTGCCCATGATTGTCGTAAATATTAGATCACATATTAAGTAGTATCTTGTTGATCTCTTAAGAGCATTTCGTTGCTTAACAGGCAACACCACTTATATCATTTTTTTTTTAATTTCAAAGCAGAAGAAACCAATAACGAATATTTCTGAATTTCTTTTCACATCTGGTCGGAACATGAGGTCTCATGTTCATATCAGATATTAAAAAATTCAGAAATATTCGTTATTGGTTGAGTAAAATTGAGTGTTTTCTTCTGCTTTGAAATTTCAAAAAATTGAGATAGGTGGTGTTGCTTGTTAAGCGACGATTTAGGGAATAGGTTCTCTGCTATCCACAAGACGTCTTCATTCTCATTCCCTTTATCGACATCCGCATTTGGTTATATTGTGCATCTTCCTATGTAAACACAATGCCAAATGGAGACATTATTGATCAAGGGTCTAATAATACTGGATGGCGCGTCATCTTTTTTCTTTCGCTTATTTTTCAAAAACTGTAAATATAAAGCTGTGGCTCTTTGGTAATATTTTCTATATTCTGGGGGAGGATTCGCCTCAAAGTTTTTTGTTTGGGGTAACTTATCCTTTGGATGTTTTTCTTATATTTCACGAAGGTTTCACATTTTAGTCTACAGATCATCTGTAGCTAATAGAAGGAACAAGTTCAACAAAATGCATTTGACATTACCATTTTTCGTATGATTCCTAGTATGTTATTTTTATTTTGCATATAAAACACATTTGATATTTCTACAGTTCGTTTCCTTATTATTTAATCAAGTAAGTTTCAATTCAGCTTTATAGTTTGGACTAATAAAAGATACAGTACTTATTTTATTAGAATGCATATAAAAATAATTTAAATGATAGCCAGTGTAGTAGTCATACACAAATAAATAAACTAAGAAAAGACTTTTTATAAGAAAAGTAAGCATAATTATAGAAAGAAAATACATGCTTTCATTATGGACTCGAAGTAACAGTCATTTTCTAATTATTCGAGAATTTTTTAGCGAGAGATTTAAGCAAAGTTACAAATAATTATCTATGCCAAACATAAAATAAAACACATTGCAAATGTTTAAATCTAATACAAATTCTTTTGCAATAGAAATTCAGTTCTAACAATGAGTATTATTCTGTGAACAACCTTTCTAGTAAAAGTTTATTTGACCACATTCCTCCTTTCCTTCTGCTTCTTTCGTAACGAACGAAGCGTGCGAACTAGAAGAATTGTTTCAGTTGATCTAACTTATTAATATTTTTTTAACTCAGTAACTTATAAGAAATTTTACTCATTTCAAAGAATAATTTATCTTGGAGCAATTCAATAGGACAAAATATCTTTTTTCAGTTTTAAGTATAAATTTTATTGGTATCTGTTTTAACTATATTAAGTTATAGGAAAAATTATCTCAGTAATTAAGCACGAATTCAGTCAAATTCATATTTAAACGAAACACTATTTTAAAAATCAGCTTTATGCTTTCATTTATTCTTATACAGGACAACAGAATGTAAGAACTATTTTAGTTTTAATCCTGACTTTTTAAACTTTCATTAATTGAATAATTAAAAACAGGGCAAAGGAGGTTAGGTTAGTGAAGTATTAGTAACACAAGATACTAGCTTTCCTATGTGCAAAACTAATTTAACCAGTAGCACTTTTGAAAACATTGATACCAGCCAGAAAGTTAGAGGACTTTGCAATATAATTTTATCAATAAATCGAAACAGCAGTGTATCTGAACTAACTTGTTCGATTGTTGCTTGTAGATAAACTAAATTGTTCTTTACAGATAAGATTACAAAATAAAAAGCAACATTGTAGATGTCACTAACCGACTCTTTGCCTTGAAAAAAAAATCGATCAGCTGTGATTAAGAAAAACAATTGAGGTGGTCCTTGGCTACTTGAGTTTATATCGCTAATTATGACTTTTAGAACAATGGAAGGATGAAGTAAATAGTGCGGTATTAATATATTAAAATGAAGTACGCAAAATAAGAAATCTAGTTCATGTTGCCTTTTCAACTACTATGATTGCCAGCAACCTAGAATCAAACACAACTGCACTCAACATGCCTACAGTTTCTGTTCTAAAATTTCTATGCTAATTTTTAATAAAAGCATCTGAAACTAAAAATAGGCTTTATTATTATTTCACGCATTCCATAAACTGTTCGTTACATATGATACCGTTAAAGCGTATAATTCAGTTATTTCATAGAATAACTGGGTATTCAACGAGATAATTCATGAAATACCTAGTTATTCTATGAAATATCGGGTTACACGCTTTATCTGTAACATATGCATACTGAATATTTTTTGTTGAATGGACTAGCAAGTCGTTATGAAAATGTCTTAAACAATCTATATATATAATTCTCTTACGTATCGACAAAAAAGGGTTGAATTTGTTATTAGCTGTTTGGCAACAGCTCACAAGTTTGTTTTGTTTACAATGGCGGAAAGTATATCGCTCTTGACTAAATAATAATTGGAATGAGTCTGAATACATGTGGGGGAGCTTTTCTCAACAACATTTCATTGAAAATAGGGCATGTTTAAAATTTTTGTGGAATGAAGTAAGGGCAAAAACACTGTTGAAGATATTGTCAATTGTGTATGGGAAAAGGTTTTTAAATGACTGATTTCTGATTGCTGTAAATATTGATTTTTAAACATCTTAGAATTATATAGATTAGCATTCAGATTTCTTTTTAACAATTACATATGTATCTCTGATATGCTACCAGAGGATTTTAATTTTAGTAATTGATGAAAAATTAATTTTAATATTCATGCAATTTCAGATAATTTAAATTTACTTTCAATAATTAATGTATTTATAATTTCCTATTGGGGAGCGGAGTGAGCAGGAGTGTAACCCCTAGTATCTCATTATTTTTCTTATTTGTTTCCAAGTGTTTAAGATGAAACTTAAATTACGTGTGTGAGTATAATACGTGCATAGGTTTATAGCAGAGTAAACACCTTCTGTCAATAAAATTTCACAGCTTTTCGATTATTTCGATAATCGATTAGCTTTTCGATTTGATAATATGCAGAAATCTACAGAAAATTTCTGTAACATTTTAGGTTTATGTTACCGTTTTTTAAAACGGAAACAAAAATTTATATTTAAAAAATTATTTTCTTTATTTAAAAGGAAATTGTAAACTTCAGTGATTAAAAATATGAGTGATAGTATGCTTTGTAAAACTTTTAGTTGCTATGTACAGGGAAGTAACAAAATGTCTTATAAACCATCTCATGGTTTCCTTTATTGTTTTCAGAAATGAGATTTAAATTCCTTTCGTAGGTGCAATATAAAGCCAAATAAACACCTTCTGTAAATAAAAATCTCGCATCTTTTCAATAAGAGATGTCACAACACTTTACACTCTGCATAAAGATATCATTCATTATTTATTAGAAAAAGTCTTCTAGCATTACACAATCCAGAGAAACTTATTATTACAGTTTAATTTTGAAATTTTTTAATGTTATTATTTTACTTCATTACTCTAGGTATTCAACCTTTCTTTGTCATCTTTGTACTTAACCCTTCAGCAACCTTCAGATTCAAGGAACCAAAATCCTTAACCCAGATTTATCAATAAATTTAATGTTACACACGTTATTATCCAAAGATAAATTTGGGAAAATATCAAAATAGTTCATATAGAAAAATGTTCCATTTGATTTCATATTATTTCATATGAAAAGTTCAAATTAGAAATAAAATGATATTTAATTTTTAATACATTTTTATCCATAAAATAATAGCGGGTCATAGCATTTTAATTCACACAACATACTATCTTCAAATCAAATTCTTTCTTATTTTCCGCTTTTTTCAATCTATGTTTGTTTACAACAAACATGAATGGAAACCAGGTAATCTTCTCGATTCGCATGACCTGTCTTGCCCTTTGAATTGTAATACCAATAATTCTCACGGAGAATCTTCGCGCGCGTTAGGTAATTGACAAGCATTGAGTCAAATAATCGAAATGCTGTGAAGTGAAACAGCCATTGAAAGAAATGTCTCGCCTTTTTCTAATTACTTCACCTCTTCCTATTCTTTGAAGCAGAAGAAAGAGACTTTCGTTTTGGTTCCGGTGGTTATAGTTTAAATCTGGTTTTTAAATAATTCAAAAGAAAAACCTACCAGACGTATTTAAATCTATCAATGAATAACTGGTTTTCTCATTGAGAAGCGAGAAAAACCCATATTAGACCTGGTTCTATTAGTTTTATATGTATTACTGGCTAAACCCATCTTCATAAAATCGAACAAGCTTGCAATATGCCAAAAAATGATTTTACTTGTTAAGTTAGAAACAGGAGAATACAAGCAAATTTTAATTTTCCAATCTTCTACTCGAATAAATGTGAAGTTTTATTTCTTTAACTTTTTACTTGTTCGTATACGAAGTATCGTCAAAAAATTCGATCTCAAAGTGATTCGATCTTGATGGATCAGACCTTCCTGAATTCGAAAAAAAACAAATTTGGAATTTCTGCTTTATGTCTGTAAGTACGATATCTTAAAAACGGAGCAAGACAAACGGAATGAAAACAGGCGTATAGATTTTTAACAGCAAAATTGTAGATCTGTATCAAAATTTGGACCAAAGATATCTTCTGGTTGACTGCTGTTTATCTGTTCGTGTTTGTGTGAAAACGATGACTCAAAATAAAAGCTAGATATGACATTATACATGTAATTTTGACACAAAAATTGTATAACTGTATCGAATTTGCAACTCATCCGGTCAAAGTGAATAGATCCCAAATGCATATTCGACTCACTTCACTATACAATGTATCTATCCATAATATGAAAATATGCGAGAAAGTCTAGGAAAGAACACTCTTGATTGCTATTCATCCATTTTTCTGTTATGAAAAAGCGCCCTGAAGTTGAAGAAGAATCTCAATCACTATTTTAATTGATGATTTTGTTGTTGTTTTTAAATGATATATCGTTTTTAATATATTAAGGCATTACAAGCGGTGGAGGTATTGACAACCCGTAAAAAAACATCTAATATTCGGCTGTGGCAACTCCTAAAATACAGGGACTGAAATAACCTACTGAGGACCTTTCTAGGGGAATAGGTGTACAATCGTGTCATACTAAGGTTTGCTTAACCGGTTAGGATAACCAGTTTTTACAACGATATAAGAAATCTCGACCTCGCAACCTTCTATTTCCAGCCAATTCAAGTACTTTAAGAGACCATTAACAGAATTTGTTATTCATTATTAGAAGATTCCCAATTATGAATCATGAGCAGAATATCACACTGACACTCTTTGCTACTTTCCAAGCAATTTGCACTAAAGCGAATGTAATAAAACTCATAAAGCGATGAACTTAGATCAGGGTTTCTTAATCTTCTCTTGATTGACTACTTGCTCTTGTTATTATTCTTAATTAGACGATTCCCAATTCTGATGCATGAACAGATAATCACACTGGCACTCTTTGCTACTTTCCAAACATTTTACACAAAAGTGATTGCAAAAAAAATCATAAAGCGATGAACTTATATCAGGGTTTCTTAAACTTCTCCTAATCAAGCCTACTGTCTGAACGAATTTGTTAGATTAACAAATGAAATTGAAATAAATCAGTGGAGAAATAATGAATGATAAATAAAAAAGTGTAAAGCATAATTATTTTATACATTTTAAAAGGGTATTTCAAATCGGACGAAATCTCTGAATTTGACAAAAGCAGAACTGTCAATGTTTTCGTAACCGCAGAATTAAACGTAGTTATTTCTTTCATGGTGAGGCAGTAGTTTAGAATGCTTCGACTAAATGGTCATAACAGCAGAAGTGAAAAAAGAATATGGAGGCCTTTCTAGGAGGGTGACATTTTTTTTTCTCTTGTCCGAATAGGATCGGCAATTTTTCTAGTCCATCTCCTCATTGCAATTTTATTTGATTTTTAAGCGGATTGAAACGAATTTTGGAATGAATATTTTTTTTTAAATTAGGGGAAAACAGCCTTTGTTGCTAAAAATCCCTAAACATCGTATCTTTCGGAGATACACTTCAAGTAAAGTCAAGACAGCAGAAGTATTTTCAGTTTCTGCGCTTATCGAAAGGTATATCAAATATATGAATAATTTTGATACTTCAGCTTTAGATAGTCAATTCTTTTTTTTAGTTTACTCATTTAATATTGAAATATGAATAGCTCATACACATTGTCTATAAATCTATGACATGCTGCTTAGACCCAAGATCAAAACCAATCACAATGAAAAACATTCATTTTTGTGCTTCGCAACTAAGAATTTAAAGAAATGGTTTGGTATGAATATGATAAGGTGTAGCTCGTAACGGTTGATCATTTTTAAATTCGAACCCCGCAGAAAGTTATTTAATTTTCAGAAAAAGACATAACATTTTACACAGATGAATAATTTCTTTGGAATTTGTTGACGAAAAAACCTTGAATTTGTTTACGCAAAAAAAAATGTAAAATTGTGTTTAAACAGCATTTATAATTCAAATTCGAAAATTATTTTATTTAGTATATTAACAATAAATATTACTTTTTTTACCTTTTAATCCTTATATAATCTAAGTCAGGGTTCTATAGACAGTGAATCGCGTCCCCTAATATGGGACTTCACTTAATATGCCTGGCCAATATTTAAGTGCAAAAATACTCATTTGGTTTTAAAATTTTCATTAAAACCTACTGAGTAACTGTTTTAAATCGAATTTATCTTACTTGTGAGTAATTTATCTTTTATTTTCTTAATTTATTTTCCAGTTTTTAGGTCGAAGTGACAATTTCTCGGAAGTATATGTTGTCTGAATTGTTTCTACCTCCCTCAAAGAGGTCAGGAGTGAGAAACGCTTATGAAAATCTGACGTAAGTCCATGTCCTTGCGACTCCAACAAAGTCGGTAACCCTGTGTAATTATTTTATTTTATTCTTCTTAATCTATGACATTTACAAGGAAAAATATTTTGTTAACAAATTATATTTGACTGCTTTTAATCGGTGATATTTTCATATTAAACTCACAAAACATTTTGCCAATATTCCATTTTTTATGAGAAGCTAAAAGATAAATTTCTAAATCATAGATATTTTTAAATGATTATAAATTAATTCATCAGAAAAATTTTAACTCTATTATCCATTGTTAGTTTAGGTTAATTGTATTAATGTCTCGTTTTGAAGCTACACGAGGGTCATTTTAGAACGAACCTCATAATTTTGAACCGTACTCAAGGTGATGAAGAAGACAACTGAACTGGCACGCCATCTCCAAACTTCAATGCCACAGCAGCAGGAAAACGTTTGACTCTCGACAGATTAAACGTCCATCATGCGGGTATGCACGATGGATAGAGGAATCGCTACCCATTGTCAGAGTATCAATCAAAACCTTATATTCCACTTACATATGCCTTATAGAATTCAAATTTTAATATATTTAATACCATAATTACGAAGTTTGTCGTACATAATAATTTTATAAGAAAGGAAATATAATCAAAACATTCAATATGAATGTTACATATATGAGAGTATGTTTATTTCAAAAACAAATTCATTAAAGCGGTTGTATGTAATAATGGACTGTTACTTTGAACAATGGGAGATTAAATAATCTTTGAAAAATATTATAAAGGAAAAAAAGCCAAAACATTTGCTTAGTTGGCAAATTTTTGAACATCTTGAAATTATGTTTCTTTTATCTGTAATATGTTAGATCCATTTTAATTACAAACCTAAAAATTTAATATAGAAATTTTTAATTATTCTAATTTATCTAAAAAATATATAATTTCAATTATGCTGCAGAAATTAATGAAAATTACTCTGTATTTCATCTTTAATTTTTCTAAGTCATTTTTTCCTTTCAAATTTACTTCCCGGAAATCTCATCTTCAAACCTCAGCGTACCCTTTAAATACGCCTTTAGAATATAATATCTTTCCTTACAAGAATCGCAAATAGAATTCAGTTAACAATTCTAAAAATTCCTTCAAGCCGTGCACGTTCGAATCAGAATGAAAACTGACATAAAAGCGAAAGAAAAAGTAAAGCGCGAACAGACAAGAGTCACTTTCATAACTTTTAAAAGCGCTCTTTAAAAAAAGAATGAAAAAGAAAAATGTTACCGGTGACCTAGTTTCATTTCGAGTTATCCTTTTCAAAAGATCAGAACAAGGACGAAATTTCACCTGATGTTTTATTTACCAAGGAACCGGTTCCTTGTTATTAAAGGTCACCATTGTACACGTAATAAGGAATAACTGTCCACGCGGGTTGGGTTTGATGCCGATAAAAACCGAGGAAAAATGTTCGAGGATTATTTTAAGGAACAGATGAAAAAGAGATATATAAATGTCAGTCATTTGTTAAAAAGTTAAATCGGAAAATTTTAATTATAGTTGGAGATGCTGCCTTTTATCATTATTATTATTTTTATTGTGATCCAATTTTCAAAATGCATCAGTTGTTGGATTTGATAAAAACGCCAGATAAATACTTATCAGTTTCTGGTATTCATTTTGAATGTATATTCGCCATTTTTTCTATCCATTAGTAGTTGAGTTGAGTTTGAAGATACGAATCTAGTTTTATCTTAAAAGGGAAAACGCCAATTGAAAGATGGTTTAGAACGTTTACATATTATATTCTATAAGTAGGTTGGTACTCTTTCAAAAAAGATTAAATTTTATGGATATCGGAATTCATTTATTAAAAGGTTCGCAAAGCTTTCATGTTAGTTTTGCAGAACACAATAACCTCCTTAACCCTTAAAGGCTCAGGATTGCCTTTACGCAACATACCCGATTTTGTCTTCTAAAATCTTGAGAATAAGACTGAAGCTCTAATGCCTGTTGTTTCCAATAGGATGCATATTGAAATTTTCATCATATCAGTTTACAACATATAGATGGCAGCCCGAGTGCTGATTAAAAAATATAAATAAATTAATGTTTTTCACTTGAGGCTGAATCTTTTTAGTTTGTTTGTACTCTTGAGAATACCATATTTTATTCTACACTGTTGAAGAAAATTCTTTATCCGTATTATTATTTATTAAAATTCATCTGTGTTTGACATTATAGAATTTTATCGAGGAAATTTTTTTCTGAAATAAAGCTCAGTGTTGTCAGTTGGTAACAAACTGTTTTTTTTTAACCAAAACCATGCTTAAAACAAAATAGTATTTTTTAAAGTACTTTTCCCACGTTTTATTCAAGAAATGAAAGACAAAAAACATTTAAAAATCAATTTTTAAATAATAGGGCTTTTAAGGGTTAATGAAAGCTAAAGCTTTTTTGGGGTTGGAAATGTTACTACTACTACTTTAAATTACAAATGCTGAATAAAATTCTTATTAAATATTTCTAAAGGACATTATCATACTTTTAACACCTAGAAGGCGAATGTAAAATAAAGACAGAAGTAGGAAGAAATAAAAATTCATAATTAATAATAAATCGTGAAGGACAACACCATTTAAACAACACTATTTTTAAAAACCTGCTCTTTTTATAACTTTTCCAAGGAAGATATATATCATCAAAGGAATAAAAATCAAAAGAAATTTATTCTCTTTTGAATATTTTACGGATTAAAGATTATAAAAAAACTATTACAGCAAGCTATTCACATTCCAAACGATCATCTTAAAAATTACCGAAGTAATTGTATAAGTCTAGCTGCTTAATTTTCTAGTAAATAGAATTCTCATCTCTTCGATTCTGCTAAAGGTTTTAGTTTCAGCTGACAATTTCTAGTCAAGATATATCATTATTTGCTCAGATTTCTCAATTTCTTACGATTATTAATTATTCTGTTTGCTAGTTTTCGTTCTTACCTATTTTTCAAAATTAACTCAAAACTCAACACAATTAAAGCGCTATCTTCGTTATTTTATAACTAGATTCATTCTACTAATAAGCAATCATATTTAGCGGTTTCGTTTACTAAACTTCGGGTTTCAAGAATTTTTTTCAGCTAATTTGTATACTAAAAGTTAATAATTTTTTCTTGTTGTTGAGTAACTATAAAAACAAAACCCGGTAAAAGAGTAGCACTGGAGTACAGTGAATTAATTAACCGTCAGTTTCTGTTATCCGCCATCGTCTAAGAACGTAGGCTTCTAGTATTATAGTACATTTCTGTGCATTACAACTCTTATATTGAAGTTTATATTGCTCGTTTTGTAAAATTAAATAAAATATGTATGTATTATTCACTTTTAAAGGATTTTATTTCCATTTCCGTCCCAAATTCCGCTATTGTACATTCGTATTAACAGATCTTTGTTACCCGTCTATTCGGTTAACCGTCATAGCCCTGGTCCGGACGCTAACGGTTAATCGAAGTTCTATTGTATGCATTAAATGCTACATATGCACTGCTTAGTTCTCACAGGTAAGAAATTAACAAAAAATAATTTAATCATTAATATTACAAAGCTGCATTTCCTCGCCCTTCAAATCATGCTATTTACACTTAACGTGTTCGTTTATCCAATTATTTCAGAAGCACTGGGTAATAGCTAAATTCAAAGAATATTAATAAATGCAAAAAAATTTTAATTTCTACTTTCCCATGACTAGCAGTGCACTTCTTTTGTTAAATCTTTAATCAGTTAATCAAATGCAAGCAGATTAAAGTCTCGGACTTAAATGAGTTGCTTTAAAGTAGCCTAATTGCGCTAGAAGAAATCATTTTTCCTCATTATAGGTGATTTTCCTTTTTCTTAAGCTGACAATTGTTTATAGAGTTCAACAATGCTGTTTATCTCCCGTGATTGCTTTCAACAATGAAATAGAACAGGGTTTAGAAACAAAAGAATTAGAAATGCTTCTAGAATGTAAATGCCTACCCCATTATCATTTTTGTATTAAAACTGTTTCTCCTAATCAGATTATTAAATCTTTAGAATTTTACAATAGGGTTACTGCTCTTAGTGTCATGTAATATTAGCATCAGATGCCGAGCTCGGTTCTAACAAAATAGCTGTTCTGAAATGTAATAATAGAACGTTTTCTTTAGAAAGCGAATGTAAGATTGTAAATTGAATACTTTATTTTCAGCAGAACATTTATCTTCTAACATTATTGATGGTTTACTTGAAACGAAACTATAAAAAATGCTATGAAAAACTTCTCATGTCATGTTTGTGTTCATTTCAACCTTTAAAGAACAGAACATTATTATTTAATTTTTTTTAACATTTAGATAATCTTTGTCATATTTATGCAATTATCCTGTGCTATTAAATTTCTCTCATCCATAATTTACTATAAAAAATCTTTTTTAAAGCACTCAAAACATTTAACTCTTTGCGGCTCAAATTATTATTTGTTAGTAAAAAATAAAAAAATTGAAAACAAAAGCAACTTAGAAATACTTTCTACTTCATTTTTCATTTATTATAGATTATTATAGATTTTCGGAATTAATTAACTAAAATTATTCCATCATTATTCAGATGTATCCAGATCTTGTCCTTATTAAACCCTCTGCAGCCCAAGTTAAAAGCGGAAATGTATGGAAAAACACATTAAGGATTAAAAATGTATAAAAACTCACAGAATTAAAAATTTCAGAAGGGTGTAGTCAAAACCAAATAACAAATCGATTCTATCATACAATAGTCAGTTTCTAACATTTGGTCTAAATAAACTTTTGGATAAGCAGTTGGCGACTGTTTTCTTCCATTTTATGCTGGTGCACCACTGTAAAGCCCTGTTTACATTGGAATTTGGAAAAGCAGTATTTGTATGTCACATGGTCCCATCAAGACTGTCCATCCACTAATAAGCAAGGGGGATTTTTAGTCAAGTCTCCCAATAATATCAATATAATCAGTGTTACAATCCTAATGTAAACGAACTTAAAGTACAATTCTTATAAGTCGTAGTGATGTAAATACAGAAGAATCATCATTACTGAAAAAAGGATCTTTCAAAAAAAACGGATACAATATGGAACGAATGGATACTAGAGGATAAAAATTCCTTCTGTACTAAAAAAGGGGGAAACGTACCTGTAAATAAATTTTTCTTTAATTTCAGAAAAGTTTTTTCAAAAGATTTTAATACTGTTTACATATTTCAATTGCGTATCATGATGTCACGTGCCATATATATTGTACCAATTCTAGAAATTTATAACCAAAATTATTTCACGTAAGAAAAATGCACAGACGAAATAATTCATATAAGGTAACGAACAAACTATTCTAAATTACAACTTTTAATCTTATTTCAGCTGTAAAAAATATTTTAAGCGAATCAAACAAGCATAACTTTTTTCTGACTATTATTATTTTAATTGATATCATTAAATGGAAAATTAATTTACCAGAATAAAATGCGTCTTTAGATTTTAGCTTTCATACATTTTAAAAATGCAGAACACTAAACGTGACTTATACCTCAAACCTCTTACAAATAATAAAATCAATAAAATTTAATACATCTTGTGAATTTAAATCAGGTACATTCAGTTTAAAATAAATCACGATTGATTTGCAATATCTAACGAAAAAGGTATCACATCCTGATTTCTTTTCGTATCAGTTTGAAATGATTTATGACTGATCTAATGAAAATGCATCAAATCCTGATTTCTCCTTTTCAGTATTGCGAAAAGTAAAAAAACCATCATAATATTGGTTTATGACATATATTTTATTAATGCAAAAAGAACAAAAATTAAACAATCATATGTATTGCTTTGATATCAATAGATTGAAATAGGCTTAAGAAACACTTTCTATTTAATTCAAAGCATCAATAAAGAAATAACCGAAACCTAGATTTTCAGTTTGTTTATCTTAAAGCTGAAAAAGTGTTTTATTGCAAACACAATTTGTGAAGAAAATAAGGTGAAATGAATATTGCACAAAAATATTTTTCAGAACTTTCCTTAAAGAACCCGATTCCCTTCATAAAAGCCTCTGATTGAAAGTTACCTAATCAACTTTTCTTTATTTCCACTGACATTCTTTCTGTGCAACGGTGATAAATTGCTTTTCTTCGTTCCAACCTGCCAAGATCCGACCGAATTAACGCCAGTTTTAATTACCCTTTAATTAGCCTTCTCGTTCATCAAATGCTTGTCATCCATTGAAACATTTCACCTTCTGTCAAGAGTTGCAAATATTTTCGATTTCTTTGCGGAAACCTTTCTCTCTCGGGCGAGCAGACAAAAGGGTGTGATTTCAGCGAGACAAAGATCTCTTGAGAAAAACGGGTCAGCGTACAGCAGGCCTAAGGTGTGGCCCTGTGCCTCGAGGCTGTTCGGGCACCCTCACTCCTGGTGGCGACGAGGCCGAATGCGAGAAGTGGAAGATTCCGATCAACATGTGGCTGTCAGAAGCAGAGAAAATGAAATCAGCCAGGATAAACGGTGTGAATTTGATATTTATAAAAACTGTGTGTGGTACGACTTGTAGAATGAATACAGTGCAGTGCTGTGATTATTTTTTATGATGCTGTGCTCTTAATAAAATAAATTAATTGCTTCCGAGTGCATAAGGGAAACATCAAAAACCGTTATTATTACGTTACTTTGTTCATTATGTTTAAACTGTTGTACATGTAATTTATTATTTCCATAAAATATGAACAACAATTATGTTTTTTAATTAAAGAAGTAATCCAGGGGTAGTATTCTGTCCTCGACTTTCGCGTATATTGTTTAGCAACGGATTCCGAAACCCTCCGCGCTTTTGCGCATGCGCAGGGCGGAGTTATTTTCAATAAAATAGGGGGGAAGTGAAGGATGGAAGGGGAGATGTTCACATTTCACTTAGCATGATCTAACAAAGAACTCTGGGAATGCGCTCATATGACTCATTGCCTGACACCCCTTTTCGGTTTAAAATCGTCCAAAAGTGCTAGTTTCGGAATCCGTTGCTAAACAGTACTTCCATAGTATGGCGTGTTTTGTATTTAACTTCTCTTATAGGGAAGAGAATCGAGAACGCATTTCAGAAATGTTTCTCTTCCTTTTGACAGTATGGATCCAAAATTTGATACAAATATGCAGGTTTGGTGCACATAATATTTCTTTTTTCTAGATCGTTGAGGTTTTGAGCTATCGTGTTCACATGCACGCGGACAGACAGACGTCAAACTTCCCTTTGAAACATTTGATACAAAAATTAATACAGATATGCAATTTTCGTGATCAAACAATATACTAAATTCCATTTGTCTTTCTCCTTCCATTTTTGAATTATCGTGTATGCAGAAAAATCAACAGACAGGCGGATATAATTCCAAAAAATTTTTCAACTCTGGATGATCTAAAACGTGGAAATTCATCAAAATCGTGAGGTCGAAATTTTTTACGATTACAGTATTTTCTCTTTCTACACTTCGTATACGAGAAAGTAACAAGTGTGAACTTTTAAATCCTTGTCAATCAAAACATTGAATGAAAACTCACCATGGCTTCGAGTCTAATCTATTCGAAATCTGATCAATATTTTTGCTCCGGAAAGGAATAAGAGAGATTTAATCGTTTCCATCCTTTAGTGAGCTAAATATTCGTCTTTTACCCCATTGCCAAGTCCTTTCAACAAATTATCTTCCTTTAGCATTTGGCTTAGACATGTGGCAAACGAGAGGGGAAGAGATGCTTAAAAGTACACAATAAGAGATGAAAGCCACAGCACGAGCATGAAAATTCAATCAGATGACTAGTTCAATCAACTATTGAAGGATAGGAATGGTAAATTTCTGTTCTACTTAAGAAATGTTCTTAAATAAAAGCAGCAGGTTCCGCATACTAGCTAATATTTATGCAGCAAAGCATGGCAATCTTTTAAGAGCAAATTAAAAGAAAAAATTGGCATGGTAGAGCGACAGATATTTCGTAGAATGACACCAACCCACCCGCCATTAACGGTACCATGTTTCCATCAGCGTAGGATGGAATATGGATCTCTTTGCATTAAAGAGGTCACTGAGTTCGGTAACGTACCTCCCTCCTTCCGATCATTTTGTTACACTCTCGGAATACAAATGAGTTGCTATTGCAATAAATACTTCATTGGTTTCTTTGATTGAAAGGATTTATATAAATATCATTCTAAGTCTATATCTTGTAAGTTTCTGTTGTTATTTATTTATTTTGTTTGCATATTAGCATAACTATATTAACTATATTATTATTATAACAATTTTGCATACTAGCATAGCATTTATATAAGCGATCGTTTTCGAACATAAATACAATTACGAGTAGATTCAGGAGTCAAATTACCGACCGATCCCGTGCCTTAAATTGAAAAAGATTATACAGAAACCTTTTCAAGAAATGTAAGCTCACTGCTGATATTTATTAAATCAATATTAGCATTTTTAGACGCTTTTATTTAATTTGAGTTGTTGCATGTTCATAAAGATGGCATTTTGTACAGTTCTGTGTTCCCGATGACAATACAATATTTCAATGTTTTCAGAGCTGAATTATCAGCTAATTGATTCATTTCAATTAAATTTTGATGTCATATGAATGGCGCAATTTACATAAATTTTAAAAAGAATACATCCTGTATTATATGCCACCATTAAAGTGGAAAATTTAGTTATTTCATAAAATAACGAAGGAACTCATTAAAAGTATGTAACCAATTAATAATTCCACATATTACCCAGGTTATTAACTGACCGCGGTGACGTGGTGGTAAAGTCACGTTTTTGAGACCAGAGGGTTCCAGGTTCGAATCCGATTCTACCAAAGATCCACCGTGTATGTGAGCCTGGATCACATTAAATCTGATATCGAGGGTCAAAAGTCCTTCAACTGGTATGGCGTGGAAGTATGGAGATGGGTTGCCGGCTCAGGTGCCGTTCTCGTCATCTGACTACGTCTCGAAATTAAGAAGTCTGTCCCAAAACTCTCGTTGTGGTGATTCAAAAAGAGATGTCAATATAGTTAAACTAAACTAAATCTGTAAATTACTAATGGTAGACAATTAAGTTGTGAAATAAAAGTACAATTCTTTCCACGGGTAATCAAAAAAAGTCTTCTTTCACACAAGTGTGTTTTTCGCTCTAACTGACCTTTTCCCATTATTTCATGAAATAACTTGGTATTTTATGAATTAACCTATTTTCTGCTTTAACTGTAGTAAATTTTAAAGTAATTTCTGTGCACGTTGTTATTATACGATATATGTATTTAGAAAAACAATTGAAGAAATAAAAGTTAAACAGGAAAAATTTCACATCGTTTCCATAAAGGTTAGGATTTTGCTAAATGTACACCGTACGATGTATGATCATAATTTTTGGTATATAGTCACAGTGCTAAATAATTTCTTGTTAATTAATCAGTTTTCATGGGAATTCTTGAAGATTCGAATTGCAGCTTCGCATATCCTGTTCTGAATTGAAGGTATCACTTAAATTTCAAAATGTCTTCAACTGTTTTACTACAATCTCCTAAACTGCATACCCTTAAGAGTCTCAGAAAGCTCAAACCGATAGATGATTTAGAATTCTTTTTATAATCTATTAAGAATATAATAGCCTCTACCATAGAAGTATTTTTATGACACTTCTGAATTATTTGCATGTGAGATAAAAAAAATAATAAAAATAGGAGCATCTTTCGGAAACATATTTTCATACATTTTCTTTAGAATGTGCGAAAATATGTTTTAAGGATTTCCACAATTTTAATTTCTGAAGTCTTCCGTACATGGCTTCCACTGCGCATCATCCGCATATTCATAGGAACCTAACAAGTTCCTTGTGCTGCCTGATATTAATAAAGCATTGATAATAAGAACACATTTTATTTTAATAATGAGAGCAAGGACTTTAAAAAAATTAATTAAACATTTTGTAAATGCGAAATCAAAAAGTATCTATTTTAAAATCTTTATTTTGAGAATGTAGGAGAAAAATATACAACAAATATCAAGGTCTTGTACGCATTAGATTTCTTGAAAGGAAATGTTTTAGTGTACGCGAAAAAAATAGAAGATATAGGCTAGGAATGAAGAAAATCTGATAATAATGGGCATGAAACTGAAAAGGGAGGAAAAATGGCGGACTCTTTACATATCTCTATCTTATATGCAATTGAAAACTCCTCTTCTATGTCTTTTTATGGAAATGAAAGGAATTTTTCTAAATCAATTTATGTAGTTCCTTGAAAAAAATCCGTAAATAAACTTGATTACAGATTCAAATTCAAACAATCAATTTTCTAAAAAATAACTTATACGCCAATAAATATCAACCATTTCCTGGTTGTCACAAACTATCAACCAGAATGGCGATAGTTTCCTCAATAGCATTGACATCAAGTGGGTACGACATAAATGCCAGAACCCACCTGTGGAATTTCAACGTCTGTTACGATCAATGACTACGACCTCCAAGAAGTGAAAATTGCACATTAGGCATATTTTATTTCTTCTCACACCAGACGTTGAAGAGTGTTGAAAAACACAAATAACTTTCTCGCAAATATTTTGGATAAAAAAAAAGATGTATATTTTGCATATTATGTCATTTTCAAATTTTGTGACGTCAATTCATAATGCTCGTTTTCAAATGTTTGTTTATTCATTTGTACTATTAGATATTATATCTTAAGAAAGTTAATTTTGAACAGTGTTTACAAATGATATTTATCTTACGTGGAAACTATTTTGCTTCGGCATATTTGAAATTCATAGACCTTATCGCGATCGATACATAAATAATATTTGTTTTCTAAAATACATAAAACTCGTTATTTGACTCTCAATTCAAATAAACATAAGTCGTATCGACAAGAATTTTGAATTGCATTAGCTTGTATATTCTCCAATCTTCTTTTTTATCTCCTAATTAAATCTATGAAATATATATAGAAATAAATGCTTTTCGAAACAAGCACATTTGAATTTTAATTAGCTTTAAAAATGACCTTTTCCAGTGAAAAATTATTCAAAGTTAATTGCAAACAAGCGTTTGATTTATTTCTTGTCTGGTAATTTATTCTTCAGTATTCTTTGGTAATGAGTATCGTTACTTACTGGCACGCTGAAAATCACCTATTTATCTCCCTCTCTTTTACTCTACACAGTTTAAAACTTGTATTACCTTTGAACTTGCTCTATATTTTAAAAACTTAAAGCTGGCCTTATTTGGTATCTACCGCTTCAACAAGAATGATTCGTTAAATGCGAAATCACGTTATAAGCAACAAGAAATTACAAGTCACATTTTTCGTTTCCCTCCCAATTCATTTGTTCAGATTGCTTAAATGGAAGTGGAACTATTAAATATTCAATCACTCTACTATATAACAAATATTAATGCTTAATATACTTACAGCAATGAAACGCTATTCAGCATGTTACTAAGAATGAGTTTTTCACTTCATCATAGCAAACACTATATTTTAAAATAAACTTAAGCATGAGTTTTGAGATTAAAAGTTGATTTCGGTATCGAAAAAACCAGTTTGTAAAATTAACTGCACGTTGGCGATGAAATCTTAAGTCCATAAATCACTACTAGAAATCTGAATAAATTAGAAAAGATAAATCACATGCGATATTACCTGTCCTTAAAATTGAAAAATAACGCAAGTTTCCTGAATTTCACGGCGATGGTGTTTTTTTATCATACAGTATCCATGTGTTTGCGGGAGAGAGTTGTGCAGAGTTTTGATTAAACAACAAAAAAGGAGGCAGGTGTTCATTTGTCACCTGCTTCCTGTATGATATCCTGTTATAAATTTGAATATATTCCAATGGTTGGTTTGCATGAAAAAGACCTCGAAGTTAATAAAATTATTTTTACTGATTAATACTTTTTGCTTGAATAAAAATCTAATTAAAATTTTATTATATTCAATTCTGATAAACATCGTTTACTACTTTTAAACTTTTCATTGTATTTTTGCCTAAAAATCAAAACTGAGATTCAAAACTATCAATTGTGTAAACAGTAAAATTATTGGTAAAAACAGAAAAACATTGATCTGTCACAATTTTTAAAAAATAACTTAATAATCTTTTTAACAATTTAATTGCATTCAATTGTATAAGTTACTGTTTTATATGAATCTGAGAACCAATACATATTTTGGTTGTATCAAAATTTGTCGTTGTCCCAAATTATATTATCCCATACACCAACCGTGAAAGTAGAAAAATTCTGGATTAAAAAATACACAAAGAACTCGATTTCAAAAAATCAATAGCTTTCTCTTTTTAATATATTTTTTGTAATTGTATAATAATTTAATTTTTGCATTTCCAAAAAAAATTGTTGTTTTATATATAAACTAGTTGATATACCCGGCGTTGCTCGGTTTAGATATATTTTCAAGTCTAAGTACTTATAATATTTTAAGCTTAATAAAACAGTTTTTCGCAGCAGCGTAATTTAAGCAGACTGTGAAGCCACGAACACATACAAAATTCTAAGCAGTTCTCATGTTGTGAGATTAGAAATAATTGACTGTTACATTTTGAAAAATAGCTTCCATGCTTATTCAGGCTGCGTGATAGCTATTTTATCGCCTTTTGGCATCACTGATGTTTATAGAAGAAAGGACAATGTTTCGAACCTCTCAGTTTTATTTTCGTGTGATCTCGAATCGCAAGTTTATTTTCTTATTTCTATTGCTTTACTATGAAATGTATAACTAAATAACGAATTAAGTGACATTTTTCCCAAAAAAAGAAAAAAAATTTAAATTCTTTTTTTAAGTTTAAGATCTTAAGTTATATTACCTGATGATTGTGGTTTTTATCATTGCTGCAAAATTAAACCTAATTAGTTATACAGTAAACCATGTTATGATAAATTTGCTTATAATGGATTAGTGATAAATATTTTCAAATCCTCTTCACCCAGTATATTCAAATTAAAATCATTCCAAAGTTTGAGTCTAAACTTCATCTCTAATGGATTCTTTGAATTGAAATTCGGTAGAAGAATATATTCAATACATATATTCTTTTTCGAAAATAGATTCGGTCTGCTTAGCAGCTAGACTAGATCTTCTAATAAGGCGGTAAAAATCTTGACAATAGCACTAACACATTTATAAGGTAATACTTATTGTTCAATTATATCTCTCGACCATTTAAGCTTTTAGCTCTTTACAAATGGAAGCAGTTTTGCAATCAGTAACTAACTACCATTTTATGGATGTCGGATTCTCTATTATAGGTTATAATCAAGTGTGCGTAACTTGCTATATAAAACTGAAAGAACTTCAATCATTTACGCAACAGGTTAATTACAATGCAATAATTAATTTTTGAACAGTGTAATAGTTTGAATTTTTCTGCAACATTCTGTTCTGCAAAATCAGCTATATGTAAAAAAAAAATTGAGTATTTTGGAATTATATTTTCAACTTTCATAAATGTATCCTAATTGCAATATTTTCGGATGGCAGTTTTGCAATTATTCTTGTAATTCAAATTACTTTGTAATAACCAAACAATAAAATATTAAAACAAATAAATAAGCAATTAAAAAGCACTTAAGACATAGCCAAAAGAGATGGAAATTCCCAAGATTTTTATGATTATTTTAATCTTCGCTATGAGATAAACAAAAAGAGACGTATATAATAGTTCTAAAGGTAATCTATCTAAGTCAGTGGTAAGCAAATCGTGAGTCGCGAGAAAATTTCTGTCAGTCGCTGAATTCAAGGAAATCTATTTGACATAAAAAAAAAATATAAGGCTTTTCTTGAAAAAAAAGTAGTCGCGATCCCTCTGGGTGTTCCGAAAAAAATTTACATGAAGTGAGGGGGTCGGAAATGAAAATTGTTTGCGCACCACTGATTTAAGTGACGCAAGTCGGAAATTAATTGGACCGACTGATGAACCAAGAATTGTGCGTCAAATAATTTCTATTCGTGTTTATGCCCTAAATGAAATCTGCTTTCTCTTAATTTGGTAGCTTTCTGCGTATCCAAATATTCGTAAAAGTTCATATTGAAGAGTTCTAAATTTTCAATAAAATGTTTTCCCAGAATAATGCAAAGTTGGTAAAGAGATACAAGATCTTTTCATTTGATTTTGCAATGATTCATTTTTTCATTTAGCGTAATATAAATGCTAGTATATAAAAATACAGGTTTAGTATTAAAAACAGATCATTCAAGGAAATCACTGTCAATAGGTCAATCAATGTTATAATTTAAATGTAGACTAGAAAAACGTTAAATCAAACATCTTTAGGAGGGGATTATGTAAATTCAATTAATAAATAAAAATTCTATAGAAAAGACGAAGAAAATTATGTTAAGAACAAATCTCAGTTTTATTTAAATTAAACTTATAATAAAAGCGGAATTCCAGAAAAGCTTATGCAATTGTCGACATTTGTTTTAAAAAATCTTTCCAAGGTCTAATGTTTCTCAAACAGTCAGTAAAAAACAGTTTTCTTCCTATATAAAACGTAACTTGTAATTTAGCGAAAGCGTACTGTCTTGTTCTAAATATATCAGGCGTTCTGGTAAATGTATATCTAATTGAATATGACATATATAATGCATCTTGTTCAAAAACTTATTCTTAGTTTTGAATTCGCTTATTCTCAGCTTTAAATACGATTTTAAACACCATAAGACAAAACTAAGTGATGAATTAATCTTATTCTGATTTTTAAAAAGTGATGAAAAACTGCCAAAGCTTTCCATACAAAAAGAAATTCTGAAAGAAAAAGCGTTGCAATTCTAAAACCACAAGGGGACGGGGGATATCGAAGCCTTCAAAAGTTAAAAATATATAAATAAGTTGCAAGACAAAAATTTCCTCGTGATAAACATTGCCCAAATTCGATATTGCGGAAGAAAATGTGTTTTTCGAAGAAAATGGCAGAAAATTTAGAGGATAGAAAATTTTCCAAAATCTAAAGCAATTAATGAATACAAGGAAAGCAGGACGCTTTTTGTTCGCTGGTTCAATCAACTTTTGAATTTTATAAAGCTTATTTAAAAGAGGTGCTTTTACAAACCGAACACAAACTTTTATTTAAAAGAAGAGCTTTCACAAACTCTAATTGCAACACAATACACTTTTTTTTTGCTTAGTAATATGAATAAAATTTTTACTTGCTTGTGCAATATGATATTATTGAATGATAAAATGAATGCATAAAATATCAGACCGTGATTTGATATGCTAGCCTCAATAGACGCCTTGAAACAATCATTTGTAAGATAGTAACTCGGAAACATGGATACTTGGTAGCGAATTTTCGAACATTTTCATCATTTTGTGATCTCATGTTTATTTTAACAGAAATTTCAGGCAATAAATTGCTTAAATAATGTTCAGTCATATCCATTCGAAACTGTTCAGAACAGAAAGTTTCAATAATCACAAAATTGTCAATTTATCGATATTGGTTTAAAAAAACGGCTGTAAGGAATTCATTGCCATTACTAGATCTTTCATGCGTGATAAAACATTGTTTAAATTTTTTCGCTATGTTTACGACATTTATTTATTTAATTATGTTTCAATAAATACTGGTGTGAATTCTGTAAAAAAATGAATAAGTAGGACTTTTTTGCTTCTTGCTTGAATTAAGTATCAATCATTTCCAGTTATTTTACATAAAACTAACAAAAATCGAAGAACAGAAAAAATAGAAGAAAAATCTAATATGCATAGTGTTGAGAACTGAAGTGGATTATTTCATAATTTTCTATAAATAAAGCTAGGCTCAATATTTCGTAAAAATTGAAAGTAAACCATTTTATACTGCTTTGCTCCAATCTAACTGTAAAAGAAAACATATTTTCCTTTTCAGATGGTTCCTAACTCATTTTAGAGAAAACTGTGCGTTGGTCCACTCTGGACTCAGCGCCTGATTTAACTTTTGTACATGACCTTCTGCTTCTATCCAAAAAAGGAAAGAAATAAAAAACTTTTGATCCAATCTAATTGTAAAAGAAAGCATATTCTCCTTTTCAGATGATGCCTAACTCAGTAACTATAGAAAACTGTGGATTGATCCAATCTAAACTCAGTGCCTAATTTAACTTTTGTACATGACCTTCTGCTTCTATCAAAAAAAGAAATAAAAAATAAAACAAAAGAATTGAAGAAATTTGACAGAACTATTGGATAATAGAATTTTTGTAATGTTTTCAACTTTTGCCATTCGAGAATATTTCATTCCTTTAATGAATACAAAAACAAGCAAATTTTCAAATGCGAAAAATATCACACACAAAACGCGGCTTTAATTTGCTGCCGCAGAAATATACCTTTATTCATTTTCATTAGCTGTGCTACCGGAAGAAATTCATTCATCCTTAACATACTTAGCGACAAATAACGATAACATTTCCGCTGCCGTGTGAAGTAACATTACGCTTTCTTGTATAGCAATGGCTTTAAAATAGTCTTATATTCTGCCAACATTCGTCTGTACTGATTATCTCGATATACAATGCGCACAGAATAAAAGCGAAAGTCTTTAGCGAACTTTTTGGTTGTGCGGACCACTTGTTGTGTAAAAAATATTTTGAGACCCACTAATTAAATAGACAAGTAAAAAAATACAAACACATTTAGCATATTTATATACATATTTATTTCATGCACGTATATGTCAGTAAGTAGTAAAGCTTACTGTAAAAGGATTAAAAATATATTGTTTATAAAGCAAAAAACGAGTGGAGACTCTTGAAGCTCCCCCGACTTCAACTCTTGACTAGCGTTCCGTTGCCGAAAGGTTGGGAACCGCTATAGATAGAATAATCTTTTTGTACGGTTGTGCTACATATATTTTATCTTACTGCTGCTAAAACTCGTCAAGACCACAAAAATTAACGTAATGAACAGGATAACGTTCAGAACTGGAAAAAGAAAATCATGGTTTCGATTAATTTCGTTAAACAAAATCTCACTCACGCTCTTTTATTGTTTTCAGTTAAACATGCGCCTGATTACCCTTGCTTGTCATTAGTATTTCAACTCTCATATCCGCCTTAAACCTTAAGGTAAGAGACAGAATTAATTATACAACTATTAAGAATTTTTCATCTCAATTTCAAGTAGAACACTCAATTTCCAGGTTGTGAAATCGTGACTGGAGAAGATTCTGGAATAATTAACCGACGGGCTGTATTTTAAAATTTTTTTAATTATTCCTTCCTCAAGGCGAAACGGGGTGAACGAATAAACTTAACATACTTAGACAGACATTGCTAAGATGACTTGTGGCAGCTGTCGTGTTCTTAATTTGCTTTTATTTGTTGCAGATGCAGCACTTAAGTATTCTGGATTGTGACAGAAAACAAAAAGCGTGACATTATCTTTAGCTTTTCTTGGAAATAAAAAAACCTGAATAATTTGAAACATGAAAATGAATTTTTTTTTAAAGGCGAATGCCTTTTTCTGCTTCCTTTTCTTTATTTTAAGATAACAATTCAGGTGAAGAGGATTTAAGACAAAAACCTTATCTGGTTAGATTGTTGACCTGTTGCTTTAGACTGTATTGAGGAGTAACCACGAGCTGATGCTTAACAAGAAAAACAACGTAAGAAAGAAAAACGCATGCTGTGTTGCTTCCTTTTGTCCTTAAAACAATAAGAATTCGCTCTCTTACTAAAGTAAGCATGTCAAAAGGAAGCATTACTGACCCCATCGGAAAGTAAAATACTCATTATAATTTGCATTTCTGTTGTTGACTCCTTTAACATATTTGGTAAAATCTTTCCATATGGCACAAAGTGAGATATTATTATGTATACGCCTTTTTTTATATATCTTATGCGCATCCGCAAAGATGATCCGGGATAAATTTATATTTTTCATTCGAAGGGGGATATGAATAATTTCAGAGACAAATTATCTGTGATAAAAAATCATTTTTCATATCTGTGGTGAAAATTCATTATCTGTAGTGAAACTTCATTATCTGTGGTGAAAATTCATTATCTGTAGTGAAACTTCATTATCTGTGGTGAAAATTCATTATTTGTGATGAAAGCTTCAGGAATTTGCAAGATTCTAGCGATGTCCATTCATTTCATTTTTGTCAGAAATTCCCTCAATGATAATTAAAACTATTTAAAATTAATTTAAAGTTATATTTAAATGAAGACACGTCTTAATTTGTAGGTGCAAACCAGGACTAATGTTTTTCAAAGCGCTACGGAAAATGTTTCCACAGACATCGCATTATCAAATGGTTTAAGGTGTCTAATACTAGTAGATTTAAATGAGGATTTTACTGAGATTATTATCTAATGTATCCTTCTCTTGGTGTGCCACTCCCACCCACCCGTCACTGACACTAAACACTTAGAAGTCTGTATTATTTGGGTCTTAAGTCCGAGAATTCGTTTGAGTTAAACAGTACGCCATTTTCCAGTAATTTTAGAGACTTTATCTTTGCTAAAATGAGACAATTATTTTTATCTGAAGTTTCTCCTGAGGTATTATATCCGTTGAATAACTTCATGGTAAAATCCAGACAATCTGTAACCTGAAAGATGACGAAGTAAACAGAATGACAAATGATATAAGAAACTCAGAAAAATAAAGATAAATTTACAGGATATTAAACATCGCCTTGAGGCTGAAACTTTTCCCTTCGATATGAAATTTCATGGTGAACTTTAGGATTTACAGCAAAGCACCGTTTATACGTCTTCAAGGGACTGACGTAAAACGACGTATAAATGAAAAGACGTATAATCGAAATTTTAATAAACAACTTTGATTATTACAGATGTAATTTTGCAAGTGCAAGTTTATTTAAAAGTGTTAATTTTAAATTTTTTTTAAGATAGAGCTAGTAAAATACTGCAAAGTATGGAAATCAATAATTACGTTTAAAATAAATTAACACCTTTATTGCATATTATGAGTACTAATTATACATTTATACGATTTATGTGCATACAGATGGTCGTTTAATTAAGAAAATCTTCAATCGTCGCCTGACGTGCTGATCGTCTGTGAATATTAAGAGCATCTTTATGAATCGAATTAATTGATTGTTTTATCAGTAGTGTTTTGACAAATAGAATAAGTTCGAAATTTTTCAATAGAGTCCATTGCGTCTTTAAAGGAAGGTTGAATAACTTATTCATCATCGCTTAAATTAGCACCAGACAATTTGTCTTCTATTATAAAGAATTTCGAAGTCATGATATCTTTATCACTGTTCACATACTAGGAAGGAGAAAATTTTCACACTTTAGAATGGGGGAAACGACGTATAACCGAAGCTTTGCGTCGTATAAACGAAGCACTTTATCATTGCAATGAGTAAGAATGAATCGGGACTGTGATGAAACAATGTATAAATGCAAACGACGTATAAATGAGAGACGAATAAACGTTGCTTTACTGTATATTGCAATTTAAAATTATTGATTTTGAAGAGCGGCCATATATCAATGACAAACAGGAGGATAAGACCAATCTACGAGAAATATAAAAGGCAGTCTTGGAGTCAAAATTTGTTTTGTTTAATGTTAAGCTACAGAATAGACGGGAACTTCAGCATACAAGCAACTGCAAACATAAAATTTGAAAATCTGAAAAAAAATTGAAGGAGATTCGGACCTCAAGTTCGGAAAATCGCAGCATAATAATGCTTAAGGTTGATTCATCTGTCTTTATATTATTTTTAAAATTTACTCTTAACTATATAGCAAAGATAGCAGATAACAAAATGAATTTAATATCGTTGTAAATTGAGTGTGTTTGAATACAATATTTAAAACAATGAAAAGTATTGTAAAATGTACTCAAAAATATTTTTAAAATTTATTAAAATTAGGCACCACATTGTACAGAAATGAAATTTATATCACTGAAAAGCTACTTTTTTGCATTTTAAAGTGATGTAAAAATGGTTTTTATTCAAAAATCTGTTCCGAAGCTATTGAGAAAAAGCATTTAAATTTGGATTAATTTTTAATTAAAAATGTAATTCAAATTTTGAAAAAATCTGTCTTAGTTAGCACCTATTACCCAAGAAGTAATTACGTGCCAAATTTGGTACCTCTAGGTCTAACGGTATGTTCCGTAGGGTGTTTTGAACGGCTTTTGCATCACGCGTGTCGAAATTTACAGATCTTATGACAACTTATGAACATTATCATATTTTAAAAAATACACGAACAGATCAAGACAAAATCTGATAAGATTCCTTACAGCAAGCATTCAAATTCGAAAATGCTGCTTTCCACCATATTAAACACATATTAGCTGTTTATTCTTAAATTGTATTACGAACTTTTAACCCTCTGATTACCCAGACTGGCCCATTTAAATTGTTAAAACGCGTCTACTTTTTGTCTTACGTATGTAATAGTAATTTTATTTTTAAAAAATATATAAAAGGCATCTTTAAAATAAGCATTTAGTTTTAAAAAATAGCATTTTTTTTCAAGTACGTTCTGGCTAAAAATGCAGCCTCATCATTAAAAATGATTGATCGGAAACTCATTTTCCAGTCAGAATTTTATTGTCCTCGATCGAGTCGACATGTGCACCTCTCTTATAATGAACTTCCTAAGCTAACGAACTCCGCTGCAGGAAGCAAACCAGAATTTTCAATAGAATTCTGCAGAAAAAAGAATACTTTCATAAATAAGCGTGAAATGTGCTAAACCTGAAACTAGATTTCCTTTAACATGTCGCTGTAGGAGGTCGGTTGAAATCAGAATTCTTAATGAAAGTTCTGTCCGTAACTAAAAGAGTTATAAAGCATTATTTATTGGATTCTTAAGCTAAATTCGTTTGGAAACTTTCATTTTCAGAGTAGATATAAGGATTAAGTAGCTTGATGTTGTTAGAATGTTGTCAGCATAAAGCAGAGAAAATCTTATGTAATTTTTTACGTTTTTATATTTTATGTAGTATATAAAAATTGATTGTGGTGGAATTCGGTCGGTATTTTTATGTTTTGGGTCAAAGTAATAGAGCTGAAAGTATTCCTGATTCGTCTCCGACTGAAACGAAATATGGATTTCATAACTTCAGCCACACTGCAAAAATTAAACCTATGTGTGGCTCTAAAAATGTTGAGAGAGGGTCAATATGAGTTCAATGCAATGCTCTTGCCTATTTTGTTATTCACGACAATCTTCTACCAGTTTTTCTATCAACAATCAATGAATTTTCTACTAATGAGTATAACAAAATAATTAAAATTAGAATTTGACAATATATAAATTATTATTAATATGAGTAATAAGAAAAGTAAGATCTTTAGAAAAACTAAAGCAATCAATTAAGAAAAAAAATTATTTTTTGAGGTGAAAACGTCTTTCCGCTCGTTACAGTGACAGTCAGTCGAACTTTCTTGTGTGACAAAATATCGTCAGATTTGAATCGCTAATAACTACTCGACTAATAATGCGAAAAGAATGGTTGACCCCACAACGGATAGATCATATCTGTAAGAGTTTGTCGCACAGTATTTGTTTTGCCTGTGACGTCATCGTACCAGTGTAGGCGCATGCGCGTGATTGTTATGAATTAGCTTTATGTAAGGTTATAAATAAGTGTAGCGTGGAAACTTGTTTATCTAGGATGTTGATTCTGGCGTCATTTTAAAGAGTTTGTGAAGTATTACTAGGACCCAAAGTGAGACAATAAAAATATTTATTAGAATATAAGTAAAAATTGGTATTAAATTGAAATTTCAAACTCAGCTTGTTTTTTCTTTTGAATTGTATGAAACTTACAGAACACTTGACAATACGTAAAAGAAACATTGCATTAAAATTTGAATTCAAAAATTTGAATATTAAAGAAATAAGAGCATTTGTAGTAAATAATGTTTTACTGCAAATACGCAAAATGTATTTCTATATACTGTCAACAGATGGCGCCAGCAAAAGCTACTCTAAATAAAACAAAAGAAAGGCGCAGTTCGGTCCGCGCCGTAGATTTTTCGTGAAAACATCGGGATAAAATCATAAAACAAGTATTTCATATTAATATGTAATTTAATTATCAATCTCTTTAATACAATTTTTACACAGAGTAGTATAATGGTTACAGAATAAATAAATCACAAGTTTATCGCATGTAACAAGGGTCTTTGGTAGTTTGTGATTTATAAGTAGTAACCATTATACTATTCTGTGTAAATATTGTGTTAAAGAGATTGATAATTAAATTTCATATTAATACGAAACACTTGTTTTATGATTTTATCTCGACGTTTTCACGAAAAATCTACGGCGCGGACCTGAACTGCGCCTTTCTTACATTTTTTTTTTTTTTTTACCAGGAATGAATCTTCAGTTTCATTCAAAAAAATAATTCCTTTAAAATTTCTAGTGAAACTTAGATTAAGGAAAATAGAACGCCGTTGTAGATATGTCCTTACTGAGGAGTATTACTAATAATACAATTTGTTTCTTCGTTGCAAGAGAACGCGATAAATATTCATCACATTTGAATGCGTTTTTATATTTAAAAAGATTTTATTTCATCAAATTATTTTATTTACTTTTTTAATCTTTATCCCAGAGGTTCTCAATCTTGTTATAATCAAAATACCTCAGAGTGCATTAAATTATTTTTAAGGATGACATTTTGATTTTCATAAATAGAATTTTCCTTTCTCAGTTTGGGTGGGGTGTTTGTTTGTTTTTTAAACATTTTTTTTTTCATGTCTTCCTCCCAATCTTTTATTGTCACCTTCTTAAACGGGTGCGCCTTAAAGGTAAAGCATGTTTGCTTTACACATTTGAATTTTAAAGATTTTCTTGAAGTTAAAAGATTTTCTTTCGTGATATTATTTGTTCAGTTTTGCCTACATTTCAAACTTCTTAAATGATTCAAATACAATCTTATTTAGTTAAAGCTATTTTTTTATTACAAAACAACAGAAATGGAAAATCAATTAAATTAAATAGATTACTTTATATATTTTTTTTAATTTTAAAAGTAATTTTGTAATTTCTAAACAACATTTTAGAAATCTTTTTCTGTATGGTTACTTAAAATTTTGAATTTTCTCAGTATTTCTTCGAATTGATTGTGACCAGAAAAAAATTTGCATTTTTATTATCGAATAAAAACAGGCATAGTTTTGCTATAAACTCTTACTTGTAGAATTGTCTTATTCTTTTTAACTAATTACAGTGACGTAATGTAACATAACTAAAATATTTTGACATCAATTCGATCTTAGTTTAAAAATATATTTCTAATTATATGAAACTTGTAATTTAATTTCGGATATAAAGAAATTTCAAATTTCTTTCAGCTAAAATTTCAGGACAATATTATTTTCTTCGATATTCCAAGAATTGAGGGATTCAAATGAAAATTTAGGGTCCTTAACAGAAGCAACTGCAGTTGACATCAACCTATTTTAATTGTTCACAAAATGACATGCTTTACGAACAAGAAACAGTGAAAACTAAAGAAAGGAGATACTTAAATTTAAAAAAGAAAATTTATTACTCGTGTTTCTTAAAGCCTTTTTTATCTATCATTTCTGTAAATTGCATATTCCATTTGTTAATGGCTCCTACCTAAAGAAAAGAGAACTAAAAATCCGTGTAAATAAATATTGATGAAATATGTGTGTGGAAATTCTTCATCCTTTTAATTTGGTAAATAATTACGAATAGCCAAACTTTGGAAAGAATTTGAACAAGCATTATTTGGTAGAAAATAAATAAGAATTCATTTCTTCTTGTTTTTTCAAATACATTTCAACTGGAACTGATAATGAATAAATAACCTGAAGGTCGATCATTCCGTGCAAACACAATAAAACGTTTGTAATAATGAGCATTCACTGCAAATTAGTTTTCAGTCATTGAAATCAGTTTTGATTTTTCTTGTGCATTTCAAATCATTAAAAAGTGCCTCAATCTGGAAAAGCAAGTTTTGATTAAAGAAAGCGATATCCGCATTGTATTTAGTGAGGACTGAAAAACAGTTGAATGATAATTATTTGGAGATAAAGCTATACGGCATAAAAAAACATGCTATGAAAAAAGAGAGATTCCTAATGTTTTTCCTTGTTTGCGGTCTTCATTGCGAATCCATTTCTAAATTCAATCTCCTGGGGGTTTCTTAAGGAAGTAACTCAAGGTTCCCAAGACGCTTAACACGGAAGGCACCAAATAATTATCTAATGAAAAAAAGACATATCTTGTTCTAAGAAAACTACCAATGAATTAATTGTAACGATTGAATAAAGATTAGATTTCTATGTGAGATAACAAATAGAAGAAAGGGGAAAAAATCTTTCTTTCTAATAGCATAGCATAATGAGATTTTTCATCCGTATAACTAAAGGTGAAAATTCATATATATTTTGAACGCTATGGACGAGTCTTCTGGTTTGTTTATTTTGGATTCACAGACCGTTTACCGGTAACCCTGCGATTTAAGCAATCGCCAAATCAATTTGGAAACTGTATCAAGCGCCAAGTCCGAATGAGTTCTTTCTTTAGTACACAAAGCGCTGAATTCCGTGTTCTTTGAGTTTGTGTAATCTTTTCTTCTTAAATCGGTTGAAAAAAAAGCTCTTAAAGTATTTAAATTCTAAATGGAACTATTGGAATTAGCTAAATCGTTTGGTTAAAAATTTAACCGTCAGTGATTATCTAAATCGTATGGTTAAAAATTTAACCGTCAGTGATTATCTAAATCGTATGGTTAAAAATTTAACCGCCAAACAAACTTGGAAGTCGTCAGGAAGAGCGATAAAGAATAATTATTACAACCTTTCGTCAAAATTAGGCTCTTATTTTAAGTAAACATTGAGCGCTACAACAATAGGAACATTAAATTTAATATTTTCAAAGTATTCTTAAGGCATAATATTAAAAAACTCCACTTTAAACATTAATTAATGTCTTCAAACAAAGCGTTGAAATTTTGAAGATTCCCATTGACTTAACATTATCACCGGAAGTTGATAGGCCCGGCGAAAAACCTACTTTACCGCAAATAAACAAAACAGAAAACTCGTCTATAGAAATCCAATCTACTCAATAGATTTTCTTCAAACTGTGCTCACAAATTGTACAAAACATAAGGAATATAATAGTAAGTTTTATTGAAGGTTTCACAATAATAGCAGTTAATTAGTTATTAATTAAAAGCAATGTTTCCATTTATAGAAAAGATTATTTTGTTAATATCAATATTTACATTCCTATTAAATGAAAATATAATAGATATTTTAAATCATTTTATTTATTTGCCTTCTAGTTTCCACTTGCAATATTGAATTAAATTTTGTTTCATTTCTTAAAAATTGTGATAAATTTCGGTGGGGAAATTATCTTCCAGTGGTTTTTAAAAATACTTTGATAGGCTTCAATTTTTGGAAAGTTACAAGATTTAAAACTGGTACAGCTGATATTCTCATTTTAATTAAAAATAAAGTTGCAGACAATAAGAGTACTTTGAGCATTATAATATTTTATGTAACAGGTATTTCTACTTTAAAAATATTATATAAATTTTTAAAAGATGCATTTATTTACACTTATTATCTATATATATGTTAGCCCATTACCAAGCTAAAATTAGATATGAACGCCGGGTAAAACAGCTAATATTAAATTAAATCTATTCTTAAAACTGCACGGAAATATGTCCTATAATCCCATGCTCCCTCAAAAAAAGAGGCAATCAATACTCTTGCTTTTCACGAGTTTTGTAACTAAAAGTGTGGACGGATGAGACGATTTTCGAGACAAAAAATTATAACTTTTTGTTATTTATCCGAGAAATCCTGTTTGTGAGTATTGAAAAGATTGAATGCTAAATTGTCGATAATTAGTACATTGAGACAGCGTTTTAAAATTAATTAATGCCTGGGTAGAATTACATATACTATTTTATAAATATCTGATAATTTATTTTTTAATCAAAATTGGTTAAAATACAATTGATTGTCAAGGTAACTAATTCAATTCGAGAGAAAGCGACAGATTTAGGAACACCAAGACGGTGCACTCTAAACAGACTCTTGATGAACAAAGCTTTCGTCAAGGTTGATTCCATTGATTGTTTATCAACAGAATTGTTTCAAAACAGCGAAAATGGACTGAACACAAATAAAACGTTAAATTTCAGCTTTTAATTTTGCAATAATTTATTATATATATGTAAACACTAAACACTGGTTTCACTTCTTCCATATAACCTCAAAAGAGAGCTATCCCCCCCCCTGCCGTAGCGTCCGAGCTCCGCTGGTGCACCATGAGGTCAGAATCCTAACGAGCATCACCGGCCACGGCCCTGACCTTCCCGGAGGAGGTACGTAGCGCCATCGATGAGGAGCAACTCAACCCTCAACATTACTATACCACCAGGAAAGCAAGAACCCGCTTACTTACCCGGTGACTTTTCATCCACGTGCTGGGTTTCCCCCCCCCTCAGTGGAGCTTCTGTATAAAGTTGAAACCATTTATTTGACTGAGTAAGGTACAGATAGACACAAATTAAATTTGAAAAGTTTATGGATATATCAAGGAATCCCGCAATTATTTTTAATAAATATTAATTGGATATTTTTCTCTTTTACCATACCGACTTCCCATAAAACAAACACCTACATTTGAAATCACTCGATTTATTGAATACATATTTTACCTTTCACTACAATTTCATTGGCAACTAATATGGACCACTGTAAATTAGCATCTGAAAGTATTCAATAAGTTACCTTCTCACTTGCATCTATCAATGAATACTTATTAACTTAATTCTGCAACTGTAAAAAAAACTGCATCTAAATGATAACAAAGAAAAAAATCAATAAAATTAAGAGTATTCGAAATTTAAAAAAATAATCCGAAACTAATAATCAATTAATTGTAACACTGTTTTCTAAATGGTGTGCAAAAAATAATCTTGTATGACATTGACGCCTTTCTTCACAATGGTCTTAAACACAGAGGACGATAAATCCTTAAGTGGGACACGATATTTGTTTCACTGTTGCACTTCTAATAAGCTTAATAGAACCAGTTTAGAAGCCCCACATTTCAACACAACTCGTTCATCTTCGTTGAGCCTTGTAACGAAACCGGACGAATCGCGCTTTTTTCGCAATTATGTCGTCATTTTTGTTAACAAGAATTCTCAAGCCTGTACTCATTAGCAACATGGTTTTCTTTTCAACAAATTGCTTTTAAATATAATAATATCAATCTATACAATTTCGAATTACAGTACAGCGAGTATAAATTTAATATCCCATTATATCGTTATGAGAGTCCAACGGTTAAATATATTTCTTAAAACTTCTCAAGTAGCATTTAAACGAACAAGATCCATTAATTTATTTATTTTAGATTGTTTATTGGGACTGATATGATATAAACGTCATTGGGTGATATTTCGTGAATTTCCATTAGCAGGTTTAGTTATATTAACATCCCGTTTTGAAGCAACACGAGAGCTATTTTGGGACGGGCATCGTAATTTTGAACATCTGAGCTGGCACCCCCATTCCAAACTTCCGCATCACACCAGTGGAAGGCAGCTTCGCCACTACGTATTATTTCGTCGCTTAACAAGCAACACCACCTATCTCAATTTTTTGAATATTTCTGAACTTTTTTTAAGATTTACTATGAACAAGAGACCACATGTTCCAACCAAGCGTGGAAAAAAAGTTTAGAAATATGCCTTATTGGTTGCGAAAAATTCATTTGAATCTTCCTCTTTGAAATTTCAAAAAACCGAGATAGGTGGTGTTGCTTGCTAAGCGGCCATTTAGCGTGCAAAAGCCCCCATACACGGAGGACCTTCAGTGGAATCGGATCTCGAACCTGGAACCCTACGGCCCCGAAGTCAAGACCTTACCACAAGGCCACCGCGAACTTCCATTGGCAGAAGCAGCTATAAAAACTTCAAAATTATTTTCTCCCCGAAGTTTGTAATACAGCCTGTTTATGAAAGACATTTTAATTTTTTCAGGTGATTTCATATGATAGTGATTCTTATCATGAAATAAAATAAAAGAACAGGATTTCTGAAGTGACCAGGACAAATATTTCTATATTGGAGAAGGAATATATGAGTGGAGTATACAATTGCCAGAAGCAAGAAACACTGTTTTCTTTAAATTTTTTTACTTATCCCTCCTCCTCAATTTTCGTAACGAAAGTTATCGAAATAGTGATTTTTTAGAATATTTTTACCGCCTTTAGGATTTCGATGTTTAGAGTTGAATTTTATTTGTTCTATTTCACAAGGTTTTGCTTTTTTTTCTGTTTCGCGAACTTTCCTTTTTCATGGTTTTAAACTGAAGTTATGTTTTTTTCTTTCTTTCGTTTTAATAGTAGTTTATTTAACAAAAGCATTTCCTCGGAATTTACTTCACACTCATAAAACTAAAGCGCTCTATATGTTTGTATGTAGGATTTCTTACAAAAAATCATCGAACGAGACGTGAATTACTTTATTCAAAACTCTTAAAAGAAACATGGAATAGCAAGAAAAATTCAGATGATCGGACAGTTTAACATGTCAGAAAGTTCTGGAATGTTTTTTTAATCAAATAATAAATAAACTCTTGTCCTTTTTAATATTTTAGCATTAAATAAGCAATTTTTTGGTTAGTTTGTTAATCAGTATTATACTGTTCTTATCAGAACATTCGTTTCAATTTTTTTTCTTTTTATTGTTGTTATGTGATATCCCCTCATACTTTTTTTGTGTGTCAATACTTTGGTAAAAATATGGTAAAATTAAGATTACAGAAACGTTTTGAGTATAATTTAGGATCTATAGGATCTATTAATGGATTTAGGATCTATTAATTTCTTTCGGGAAGGGAAGAAGTTTATATCACTATGCTTAATATGGACATCTATATTTTCATATCATATATAATATTTTGCATTTCTTCTCTAAAGCAAATTTTATCTTTTTGTAAATCTAGATACGTTTCAAGACTAAATGTAAATGGCAATTCACTAATTCACTAACTGCAATTCACGAAGTTATTCGCTTTGTTCCATCTGATATAAAGCAAATGACATTAACTGATTTCATGCCTGATAACATTAAAAGTGAAATTTTTACTACGAAATTTCAAATGATATTCTGAGTCACTGTTTTTGAAATTATTTCTCTACAAATATAATTTCCAAGCTGATTTTTTAGTTTTTAATGAAAGCATTTATTTTACACATTTCCACTATAAAGATGAAATCCCATGATTGTTTGATTTGATTTCAATTTAAATCGGCTCTTCTTTCTTTGTAATACTCAAAATAGAGCTATAATTTATTAAATTAATGCTTTTTTAAATTTTATAAAAGAATTATTTATACAGCAACGTTTCAAAACCTTTCTTTCTTCTGGGAAGTTTTACTTTATTTTCAGAACCCATCATTTATATAAATTATCATTCTGCAGCGAACTAATATCAAAGAATTAGATGTAAGTCATATTTTTACATTCGATGTGTAATTTTACGATGAGATAATCCATGAATATACTGATTCAAAACAGTAAAACTTCTTTTTTTATTGTGATGAAATTTTCCACAACAAAGTAATGAAAGGAGAAAAACTACAATGATATGCAAACTATGAATCATTCTACAAATAACTTTTTTTTAATAGATACATGTACATGTATACGAAACTGTAACTTCTTATAGGTGTGTTCAAATTAAACAGTTGAAAATAAATGAACCGGTTTATTTGAGATTGTATCTGTTAAATCTGCCGGGATTATCATAAAAAAAAACTTCAAGATCTTTCACCGGTAATTAATTTCGGATAAGAGATAAAACAAATTATACCTTCAAGGCAATTAATACAAAATCATAAAAAGTTTTCATTGCAATATAATCTGTTTGCTTATAGACACTGTAATAAGTCGAATATTTTCTATCTGCACATAACTACTTATAATAACAATTTTCAATTTAAAAGCCTGAAATTTTAATTTGCCTGTTTTATGTGGATATAATACAGAAGATGAAATTAAAAGTATGGAAGAAGTGGAGATCACAGAAAAACACTATAAATTATCAGATCAAACTTAACATTTCCATAATTAATACTTAATTTAAATTCGAAAAACAAAGTTATTTGTGTTTACTTTATTTTTGTAAAATGAATCTTTTCTTTTAATTCACAAAAAAAATTATACTTAAAAAAAATTCTCTATTACCATTGATTGAGATCAGAAACTGTTAATTAATAGATCATTCTTTCTAATAATCACTGTAGCAATTCTTTCTGAAATAATACCGGTAAGACTCTTAACTTACTCCAAAGCAAAAATAAAACACGCAAAGCATGTGTCCAGATAGATATTTGAGATTGATCATAAACTGTTAATTAAAAGATCATTCTTTTAATAATCATTGTAACAATTCATTCTGAATAATACCGGTAAGACTCTTACCTTACTCCAAAGCAAAAATAAAACACGCAAAGCATGTGTCCAGATAGATATTTGAGATTATCAAACCGATTCTTTGTCATGCAATCGCCGATCAGTTCGGAGCAAAATAAACAAAAGGCAGGAATACGGACTCACTTTCAGGCTAGCAGACGAACCATAACACGAAGTCGGATCTACTTCCAGGTGCACTGGAGAAAAGACATTTTGCTGAGCCCGAGTGGAAAAACGAGAGCTGTGACGAAATTTCCCTCCCTCCCTCCCGTCTCGACCAAAAGTAACGGTTTTAATAAGTGACCGCCATTAGAGGCCACATTAAACGGTTGCTCGAACGATCACGTAAATGAGTTCAGGAAATTCGTCAGGGAAAGTCGTCTGACGCACGGATGCAGTCTGATTTGGATCGTCCGCTGCTATGCTCGGCATTCGAGATTGAAAAATTGGATCGATTCAGATAAAGGAAAGAATGAAATAATTTAACATCCAGCTGATATTGTAAGAAAAAAAGTTAATGTTTTCCGCGTTTTCTGGTTTAAAGTGAAATGCAAAAGAGCTTTCTTGGACATGTATGAGTTAAGTGCATTAAAAGTTCGAAATTTAGGAAAATTCTTTAACTTCAACTGAAAATTTTGTTGTAAATACGAATTTATATATTTATTGACGTATGATTATTGAAGTATGATAAATTGGAATAAACATACATAAATGATAAATATATAAAAAAAAAATTCCAGTAACCTATTTCTTGAAACGCACGAATTATAAGAATTCCTTTACATTTTCCCCACTGAATGGAAATAAATGGAGCTGTTTTGTAGCTATTTAAAGAATATCGTTATAATTAAGAACGTTTTCCATTAACAATACGTGATAAATCCTTTTTGTCCAAATTATAATTACTAAAATTTCACTTTCGGCGTTCCCGGTCAACATTGCAAGCCTCTCCAAATATACTGAATCAGTAATTTCTTAATAGTGCATTCCAAATCAAGGTACTCCTCGAACTGAACTTATGAAAAGTCCAGCCTCTAATTTATCCAGCTCTTTCAACGATTTGACGTTCACCGGATATGTGCCGCTTCGTGCGTAACATTCCTCAAAATGGTCGTAGGATGGGCTATCTAAAATATATTTTAAGAATATTAATATAATCGTTCAGCATCTTCCATTGATTTTAAACATTAATTCTAAACAACAATATTATTTAACATCTGATACAAATTTGAGACCGCATGTTCCTCCTAGATGTGAAAAAAATTCGTAAATATTCGTTAGTGGATCCAAAAAATTGAGTATTTTCTTCCTCTTTGAAATTTCAGCAAATTGAGACAGGTGGTTTTGCATGTTAAGCCAAGATATTCAAGATTGCATTTATAGGCTGTATTGAAAACTGGATAGTTTCAAAAAAGTAAATAAATATATGCAAGGCGGAATTTTTTTAAAATGGAACTGCAAAAGATCCCAAGATTTCGGATGCGATCAATTTTTCAGAAAAATGAGTGTGCTACCCGCCTTTCTTTTCGAAGTCGCATCTTGCTACTCCAAGTGTGTATATCTGAAATTATTCTGAGACGTCACTTTTCCGTTAACAACGGAAAGTGTCTCCTACCCAACCGGGGGTACCAGAATAGACCCTCAAGACTGTTAAATATCTGTTGTTCATGGAATGAAATTGATAAAACAAATCATGCGATTAATGCCGTTTATGAATCATCAGCCATATATTTTTCGCTAATCAGATTCAATTTGATTCTTTCAGTCTATAAGCGATTACTTGAAGCAATGAAAAGGCTTCAGTAACTTTGCTCATTTCTGTTACACTTTCTGGTGTAAATAAGAGCCATTGGATGCTATTTCTAGAGCCACTTTTAGACCAATTGTGTTGTCGATCAAATTTCTTTACCGGCATTTTTCAATCCTAGTCTGCTTTAACAAGTACGGTAGTGCATCGATTATCCGAGCTGATTGGGATCATAATCATCTCCGATAATCGAAAACTCCCTTAATAAAGAATAAATTTTAAACTGCGTCTTCTTTTCTTTAAACAAGGTTTTTTAAAATTGCTTAATGGTAAAATAGGGTAAAACCGGGTAGCTAAGATTCGAAGGCCTGTTGGAGCTAAAATATTCGACATAGAGATTGTACTTTTGATACTTTTTTTTTATCAGTGATTTTTTATTTTTAAAAAGTTAAACTTCCCGGTTTTACCCCTAGTGGGGTAGAACCGGGTTCACATCTTAACGTTATGAAAAATTAGGAAAACTCGATTTTCAGTGGAAAGGTTGCAATCATTTTTACTTTATATGACGATTTAAGAATATTAATTGCAAAATTCACATGTAAAGCAGTTGTCTACTAACTCCGCGCCACTGCAGCTTTCGTGGGCACAGCTAAGAGAGTTTTTACATTGGATTAAGACTTATTCTTTATTTAAATTAGAAAATACATCGTTTAAATATAAACAATCAACGCCTGATGTGTTTTTATCGTCTCCATCGGAGGAATCATCAATACAGACTGTCCCGGTCTTACTCCATTTGGAGTACCCGATTTTAACCCGAGTGCAGTGGTTATATAAAACGAAATAGAACCGCGCAATTATTGGAGGAAATCCTTATTGTTTGATAGGGTATAAATCCTTGGTAAACGTATAATGAGCTGAGCTGAATACAGTTTATATAACTGTAATAATTTTTGAGTAAGGATAGTTTAAAATCAAACGATAATTGGAGAGCCGACGTCTTAAAACAATTAAACCTTCGCAGATGCAGTGAATTCAACGGCTAAAACACGCGACTATGACTGTTCCTTTTTCTTGACTAATAGAGTGTAATTGAGTATTTGCTCGATAGGAAAAACAATAGAGCCAGAATCAAGGGTACTCGGTTTTATCCCACTCTCCCCTATTTGAAATTCTAAAAACAAATCCGCAAGTACTACCACGTATTGGCATTTTAACAAACTCTCTTATTAGTTATCAAACTTCTGACATGCATTTTTACTTTCTCGTATACGAAGTATACAAACTACTGTAATCGTCAAAAAATTCGAACTCGAGATTTTGACGAATCTCCACATTTTAGACCTCCCTGAGTCCGAAAAACATAATTTTAGAATTATGTCTGTCTGTGAACACGATAACTCGAAAACTATTTGAACTACGGGGATGAAATTTGGTATGTGGTGTTTACACATAATTTGTAGGTTTCTATAAAATTTTGAACAAAATCCGACTAAGTGAAGTCTGTCTGTCTGATACTATAACTCTAAAACTTGAATAGCTAGATAGATAAAATTTGGTACACAGTTTTATCATCATGAATGTAGGTCCGTATAAAATTTTGGGTCAAATCCGTTAAAGGGTTGACTGTCTGTCGGTCTGTATAATCGCATAATTTTGATCGCAATAACTTCTTAACAAAATTTCTTAGATAAATAAAATTTTGTATGTAGCCTTATAACCTTAATTGTAGATTTGGGTCCAATTTTTGTGTCAATCGTTTTAAAAAAAGGCGTTCAAATTGCATTTTCGCTGTCTTCAATATTCTACGACGCAAAAAAAGACCCGACTGATCTTGGCTCATTGCCAAATTGTACCCACGCTCTTTTACTAAAGACCTTGACGTTCCGCTTATTTTCTCTCCGCTGCGTTAGGGGCGCTTGATCGTTTTAGTGCCTTTTTGCTTCTTTTTTTTCTCTACATATGTTAAGAAGTATACGAGAAAGTTTAGGGGAGACCACTCCCGCTGGTTTGAAACAATAAATATTTTTGATGAGATGATTTGCGAATGTTACTGATTTTCGCTGTTTCGCCTGCATTTTTCCAATAATTCTTTAAGGGTGTTCTTAAAAGTATATTTTTCTTCGCTCAATAACGCGCAACTTTCTGACACATTTTCAGTACCATTTTTTGATGAAAATGCATTCACTATTGAAGTACTTAAGAATGTGGAACTGTGTTTTAAATTTTTTTCTAAACAACTTCTTGAATTATAAAAGATCACCTCTAAATGACGGCCTTTTATAATCCCTCGCATCCCGAAAATCGGTTCCAATGCCAACTTTGACAGCCTTTTCTGAAAAGTTCGTTGACGTTATTAATAAATAAAAAATGCGTTTTTATTTTCTGTTATAGGCTCAGTTGACAGCCCTGAATAATAGACGTCTTGCCGCAGATTAACTTTCAAAATATGTCTAATGCATACGCAATTTAGAATGCAAAATTACACGCTTTAAATATTCAAATTAAAAGTAATTTTAATTTCTATATCATTAAAAGTATAATAACATTAAAATCTCGATATTTTTTCATAAAATGTCTCTGTCATTGAATCCTGTTTAACTATTCAAAACTAATGAAGTAAAAAAATTGCATTTCCATATTTTCAAGATATAACAATAGGAAAAATTTTAATGTTCATTAACAGCTTCTAAAAAATCGTTGAAAATTTGTAAATTTCTACTGATCAGGTACTATATTGGTAGTTCACATTATCCTTCGGTGGTTCCGACAATTGTTTCCAAGCAAAGCCAAACTTCATCCGTAAAAAAATCCATAACGGAATTTGAAAAAATGAAATAGGATTCGGCAAAACGTTTTCACATAAATTTGTCTCGTTATCTCAATAAAAAGAAGAATTTGTCCAAAAGTAAATTTACCAAATCTATTTTTGTTTGTAGGATTAGAATGGTCAGTTTCCTAAATTAATGATAACGCAATTCAGATATAATAATTCTGTTCAAAATCGTAGTTTCAAGAAGGAGTAAAATTTGCCCTGGAGACTGTTGTACTCCAGTTGTAACTTGAAATGAAGACTCAAAATTCTGCTCAGAGAAAAAAATTGTAACCATTCCGAAATTTAAAATACTTTGAATAGAAATAGCGGAACGCTTTTGTTTGCTTCTGTAGAGTTTTTAGATTTCATGATAGTGCAGTTTTTTTCATTTTATTTATTTTCTCTAAAACGCTGAATGTCATAAAAATTTGCCTACAAAAAATTCATTTTCGAGAAAAATGTGTGTGTGTGTGATATTAAGTAATATTGTGAAATAGTAATCTGAAGACACAGTTTTCATATAACAGGGTGCAAAAATTGCAAAACCCTTTTACAATAGAGCATTTTACTAACATGGTTTCCATATTAGAAACAAATTTTTAAACAACGTGGTGTAAAAACAGCGAGCAGATCTTACAAAACTGCATTCTGACATCCCTTCTAGATTGCCGCTTCGAGATAACACAGAAAGGATTACGGTGGTATTTCTAATCTCGCTTGGCCTAGCTTATCTAACCAAGAGTAAATGTGGTATCTTCTTTTCGTCAAAGCAATCTTGGACCACCTGA